>LWCA01000080.1:0-58418 GCA_001642005.1 Intoshia linei | reverse complement strand
TGCAAAGAAATTGTTAATACCTTTTTTGGGTTGTTGCAGTCACAGATTTAATTTGGCAATGAATCTTTTTTTACAAAACAAAAAGGTTATAATTGATAAAATACTAAAAATTATGAAAAAATTATCCACAATAAAATGCCGTGCCTTATTGAAAAAATACACACACCTAAAAGCAATTATAATGAATGAAACTCGCTATAGTAGTTGTTATGAAATAATAGAGCGATATAGTAGAATAATAGAGCCTTTGAATGATATTTCAAATGAAAAATTATACAGTTCTGGTTTGATAAATTTTCTATTGAATCCTAATAAAAATGATGAAATTTTGGAATTTTTCAAATCATTAACTGAATTGAATACTGTTACTCTAAAATTACAAGATAGTAAACTCACAATGTGTATAGTTAGAGATATTTTTGATTATTTAATTGAAATTTACCCTGAAATAAAATGTTATTTAGCGAATGATTCAAAAATTGTGGAATGTCTTATTTTTGAAAATGCTCTAGTAAAAATACAAAAAATGGAATTATTGACACTGGACGAGAGTCTAAGTGTAAATAATTCCCTAAATCCAGTCGATCCAACAAGCGATGAAAATGATGATATAGTAACGCGAGCCCTAAATAAATCCAAGAAATGTAAAAATGTACCGAAATACATTAATATTGATTACATTCCACCAAAATCAAATATTGCTGAACGGTTTTTCAGTAAAGCCAAGCTACTTCTCACAGACCGGAGACAAGGAATGACCCCTGAAACATTGGAGAATATTTTATATTTAAATTATAATCGTAAATTATGGTAATTCATGCATGTAAATATATTTTTAATTTAATTAAATCATTTTTTATATCTTACATCATTTTTTTACTATTAATTATAATTTTCGTCATCTGCCTACTCTAAATCAAAATAACAAATAACAATATAATAATAATAATTAATTATTATAAAATTAATATTTTATAACATCATAATGTATATAACTTAAATTATAAAAATTACACAAACATAGTAAATAGCCAATAACGCATATTATCATTATTATAAAATATCTTATTTTATGTTTAAGATAAAAATTATTCAACATTGGATTATTGGAAAAATTATTGCAATAATTTATTTTTCAAAATTTTTTTTGCAATATTATTGCAATAAAATAATGATAGGACCTGATGATAATTTTTATGATTTTAAAATCCGTATCAGCGTATATATTTTTTTAAATTCTCCAACATGTTTGATTTTCAAAAAAAGAGACAACTGGAATTTTTGACCCGTAAGATGTGACATTGGGAGGTTGAAAATTATCTTAATATACGTCCCCAAAAAAACTGTAATTGAAATGTGGTCTTTAAAAAAATCTAAGACGGGTAGTTATTTAAATAAAGCTTAACACACACACAGACTCACAAACAAACAAAAATCGCGTAGCATATTATATAAGTAAGGATAATACTAAAGTTATTTTTATTAAAAACTATCAAAGGTATACGTGTTAATATGATTGTAATTATTTTGATGGGTTGCCCATGTTTTGTAGACCATTTTGTTATTTTAAATTAATTGCTAGCTCATTTATTTTGGTTTTACGAAATTGGTTGTGAATAATAAATTATTAAATATATATTCACATTAATTGTTAGAAAAGAACCCGCCTGCACTGAAAAAATTAACAATTTTTTATTCTCGACTCATAATAACATAATTATTATAATATAACCACAACTATATCGGTTTTATTGGATTTTTAGGCGTTGTGCGGATAGTTACAAAACGGAATAATTGGCGAAAAATTTGATTATAATTATAATAGAGTTAGATCCCTTTGTATGGTTCTGTAAGAGGATAGATATTTTCGTTTCGTTCATAGACACCACTTTACCTCCAGGGTGCAAACACTGATGCATTAGCTTCAAAATAAATTTACCTTGTTTTATTGTATTTGCTGATCATGTTTTTATTAATGTTTACAAATTTGATTTCATAGTATAAATTGTACATATTAGATTCAGAATGACAGTTGACATCATCACATTTAGCAAAAATGCTTGTTTCATAAAATCTAATTTGGTTTAAATTTTAAAATTTTTAAAATATTTAACACTATGCGTGTGCTAACATTTGAAATTTTTTAGCATTTCTATATTTTCCAACTACTGCATATGAAGTATATAACACGCATAGTGTTAAAATATTGATCACCAATAGCCACTCTTTTATAGGAGTGACCAATAAATACATTTATGTTTTAGTTATAGACAAAGAAAATTTTTGTTCAAAACTATAATTCTATTACATGTATAAATAATATTAGTATTTTCCCAAAATCTTTCCAAATTTTTATTTATAAATGACTACGTGTACTCATGTATTTTAATGTATCAATTTTAATTATTGATAATTCTTATGATTTTGTAAACCATCCCAGAATTCATGTTGTCTAAAATTTTACGACTTTTTTAAAAATGAAGGATGAATTCAGTTTTTGACTTGAAGGACTCAATTTCTAAAATTAAATTTGCGTTAAAAAATCACTCTCGAAAAACTGTATTAGAAAGTGGGGTTTTTTTAATTCTAGGACTGTTCATTTTTGAAATAAACGGTAACACACAGAAATTTTATATAAGTAAATATTATAATAAATTAATATTATATGTAACTTATATACATTTTATATAAGTAAAGGACTTTAATGATGATTGAATTCCTCCTAATTGACACTAAAATTTATGAACTCAGATAAGTTCATCTTATATAAATAGATGTCTAATTCGGGATTCGAACCCTAGCCACGCAGAATACAATTATATGATTTTACAAATTCTTTAGGTTGTTCGACATTTTTTAGGTGGTCTTATAAATAATTTATTGACATTCAAATATTTTCACGAAAAAGATAACACAGTTCACCGCCATTGTATCTGGCTATTCGACAACTTTTTAAATAAATGTATTAATTAGAATTCTTACACAAGTGATGCAGATGAAATTTTGTACATTGAAGGTATATAATCTCCAATAGAATTAATTCCGGGTGGCATTGTTTGATATAAGACTATAAATGAAACAAATAGTGGTACATTTGTGCATTTTAATTTATTAAAATTTAGAGTTATCTTGTTTTTAATAATTTGATATCTAAAATTCAAGTATACATTATGCATTTATAGTACATTGTACATATGTATAATATACATTGAATATTATAGATTAAGTATATTTGATTATAATACATGGATCGTCACAAGTTTTTGTCTTTGTATCAACTTGCCACAAATTTTATTTATTATGTACAAATTCATTCATTCTTTATAAAAAGTATAGTATACATTAGTAAACACCTTAACTAACACTAATAGACTCAATTTTAAACGTATAGTTATAATATTTAATTTACTCATGCCATTTAAATTTAGCACCAGTAAAATAAACAAAAGTGATAATAAAACTGTATTTATCATGTATATTTTTAATTGTTCACTCGTAATTCTATATCGACCTTATCAACCCAGACAGGTTTCGATATCAAATAATCTAAAATAACTAATGGGTTGATAAAAAACCCTATGACGACCTTGAAGTGGTGAAATAATTTCATACTTGTTTATAAATATCCATTCGGTATTTGTATAATTTTGAAAACCAGTAAAATTTGAAATGTATCCAGTTTTGCTAATGACATTTGCAACTGCACCAGAATTGTAGTAATCGTAAATACTTTTTCTAATTTAATATCCATATATTTTTATATCAACCATTCATAACGTGTGACCCGCAATTATTTAACATAATCTACATTATATCAGTGCTTATTAACCTTTTTTACTTCAGGTGAACTTGCATAATACATAAAAATTTTTGATGTACCTTAAATTTTAATAAGAAAAATCACACCGATATTCGAAAATGTTCAAAGATTAAAAACGATAATAATATAAAATAGTAATATTAATAAAAAAATACTTTTATTTGGTGAACTTAAATATAGTATAGAACCTTTAATGTATGATGAAATGTATTGATATTTTTCGTGTTGACCATATTATTGAATATAAATACATTTTATGTTCAATAGTACATTAAATAATGTTAATCAAAGAATTTTTAATGTAAATGTTTAAAACTAATTTATAAACATTTTATAAAATATACTAAAATATCTTTTCGGTGCAACTTAACACTAGTCATAACAAACGAGTGTGCCGCGCCACACGGGTTAACTGCAGTATACGCTCGAAAAGTAACCAATTCGTATAGGTGACCAGAGTTAACTGACCATTTCCAAAAAGTGACAATTTTTTTAGATGCTATTAAGAAATATAACAAAATTATACTACAGTATAACCCCGTGTTGGGCACCTTTTTTGAAAAGTGCCCCAAAAAGCGGGAGTAACCCAAAACGAGGTTTATTTGACACTTATTTATAGGAAATAGTACATAATACTATGAAACTAATAAAATATTTAAAAAGTGCCTCAAAAGGCGGGGTTCCCCGCTGCCGAGGTTCGCCCCAAACCGGGGTCGGACTGTAATGTAAATTAATTTTAATTCTAAAAAGTGACCACTAAATATCAAATAGAATCTATCGTATCCGAAAAAATCTCTTTTTCCCAAAGTTTTTTATTTAAAAATATTATATTTTTCCATTTCATTTAATTTTTTGTGTCTCAAAT
The DNA here is from genome assembly GCA_001642005.1 of Intoshia linei. NCBI lineage: Eukaryota > Metazoa > Orthonectida > Rhopaluridae > Intoshia > Intoshia linei. The sequence continues at coordinate 53,733 of LWCA01000080.1, read as the reverse complement.
ATTTACTTTAAAGTCCAAATCTTTGCAGAGATTGCTAGTGCCTATTTTTGATTTGACGTTATTTATTCAAATCGTTTGACGCAAAAATGCTTCAAAATGTCTCAATGTTAAAGGTTAAAAGTGTTTTGGATAGCAAATTTTAAGATTATTAGTAATTCGTGAAAATAAAATCTCTATTAGTAAAAAATTTTTTAAGCTTGACAAAACTTTTTCAAATTCAATAAGAAAAATTATCTGGTTCATCCATTCATGAACAAGTTAATATAGGCAAAATTAAAAAGATTTTAAGACCTTTTAAAAAAGATTGAAAACCCCTCACCAATATAAATGCATATTTATATTGGGTTACTAAAATAATCATAAACCCCTTTAAATTAAATAATTTTTGAAAATTTTCAAAAATTGAATTGTTATATCAATACAAAAATATAAAATCTTCAACAAAATCATCCTCAATGATATCTTTTACATTGCATGCAATGATGATTGCATGAAATTTGTGTTGCAACACAAATTTTATTTGACACCGTTAATAATTTGGTGTTACTATCACCATTATAATTTTTAATTTACATCAATACATAATAAAAAATAGTATATTATTAAATTCACCTTAGACTTGCGCAGTGATTAAATTCATTCTTTAGTATTTCAATTTTGCAGTGTCTCAGTTGATTAATTCCAAATTTAATATTTTTGTTTGAATTATTTTCAATTTTACAAAACCCGTCATCTAAAAGAAATAAACAAAAACACTTTTAAACAAACCATTTTTCAATACATTAAATATTTTTTGGTTCATATTGACTTGCGTATCATTACTACCCACAATTATTTCTTTTTTTCCGAATATCAAGTTATTATTCCATTGATACCCTAAATTGAAAAATATTAGTTAAATTTTATATTAAACAAATAAATCAGGTTTCCCAAAGTTTTTCTTATTATTGATTCGATATTGATATTTTTCAGGTAACGTAAACCGTTAGTTGAATATGGTGTCGATGAGAAAATAATATTTAATGCCCTTACATACATACATGTACATTAGGGTGTCACATTTTTTTTAAATTTTTAAAATTTAATGGGCAGTTAGTAATCAATGTGTGTATTTTTAGAATTGAAGCATTATGTCACAATTAAAAATATCTAATGATACTTATCCCAGTTGCGCTCATCATTTTAAATATCCTTTTGAAAATTTATTTTTACAACTTCATTTTTTTTTAAAATAACATTGTGGTAAGTTGTCATGATTTTTATTTTATGGTGTCAACACCCACACTTAACTATACATTTAAATTTTTAAAATTTGATTCTAGCTCGATTTTTGTGGCTTTTATCGACGTTTAAATTTCGGTCATTTGAAAGGGTATTTTGAAAACGTCTATAAAATTATTGCATAAAATATATAAATAAAACACACACATACATACATACAGACAGACACACAAACAAAAATCGCGTAGCATATTATATAAGTTAGGATTACATTGTGTAATACACAATAGTATATAAATTTGGTTTTTTATGAAATTTATGTTATTTATGATGATTTTTAGCATTTTTCTGTTTTTACTTTATTTTTAAGATTATAAACACATCATCTCTAATAATTTATTAGTAATAAATTAAAAAAATTGTATCAACAAATTGTTTTGAAAAATCTTTAATAATTATTACAATTGTAATTAATTATTATTAATTAATTAATTAGTAATAATTATTTTAATTGTAACAATAATAATATTAATGTAATTAATAATAATAATTTTAATTTACTTAATTAATGTTAATAAATTTTTTCACATAGTTGCATATCAAAAACTTGAAAAATGTATTACCCTATTACACCTTAATTAAATTTGTAAATGGACTTAATAATGAGATAATTGTTTTATTTAACCTAACGAACAAGAATTTGTCGGATCGTGTTGAAACTTTTTTTACATTTCGTTTTCGTGTTCGGATCGTGTTTACAACATTTTTATTTTGTGTTTTTACGTTTTAACTAACTAATCTTTAACTTAATTTAATTAATTTTTGTTTTAATTTTAATCGTGTTTAGGACAAGATTAATTGGTTTCGTTCGTACATATCACCTGAACACGATCCGATACAGCACTCTACGACACATACATTTACATATGAAATTAGAATATTATTTTGTCTGGCCTTAATGTTTACATGACGACTTTTTAGGTTTGTAAGTATAAATGCATTGTTTTTAAGATTATAAATTCATTGTTAATAAATTAAAAAGTCGGATCTACCTCTATAGAGCTATTTGCTGTTTGTACAAAGTACATAACAGTAAAGTAATCTATATATAAGTATATGTTAGCAGGGATTAGATAACAATATCATAATCATTTTTAAAAAACTGTCATGTGGTTATAATGAATACTAAGATTCTGTTTGTTCGAAGTACATAAAAGTCAAGCTAGTAGGTTAAATACATCATTTTTCTGTTCCTTAATTAACTTTTTCATCCAACCATTCGTCAATAAAAGGATTCAATTTATATTTTTTCAGTTATATGAAAAAACCAATTAATTGAAAATTATCTTTTCATTTTTCAATTAATTGCAAAAAAATCAATTAATAATTAGCAAACAATTAATTGATTTATATTTATATTATATTGCAATCAATTATTTCCAATTCCTGTATGTTAGTAATCTATTAATTTTGTCAGGGAAAACAGATTGAGTAGCACTGATATACAATGTATATTATAATTAAATTATAAACTTACACGGATTTCCAGATAATTTTGATAGATTTTTCGTATTTGAATTTGTATTAATAAATTTGATATTGAAGGACAAATAATTATTAAATTTTTGGGTAGTTTCAACAGTTTTATTATTCAAATAAGTAAAATTGTAATTATAATAAGAATCAGTTGGAAATGGTATATACTGATAAGAATAAACATGATTATACGTTTTTGAAAAGTAAGTATTTCGGGTAATATAATACGTGAAAATAATTTCATCAACAAAAGAATTTGACCAAATAATTTCCATATCTACTTTTGTTAAAGCATTTAAACAAACACTTGTTTTATTATCGAATAAAGGGTAATTTTCTAGCAACCGATTTGAAAAGCAATCTTCCAAGGAATTACATTTTACTAAACATAATTAAAGTTAAATTATATATATATATATATTATGTGGTTTTTCCATCTTTTTCAGTATGATTGAAATCGATTCCGTCATTTCCACATTAATCCGTATAGAATAGAAAATAACGATACCAGCGGCAATCAAACCGAAAGGGATAGAAAAATAATATAATCGTTTTACCTGGAATTGAATCGTAATCCCTTTGTACGTAATAAATAACAGTGGTAATGGAACTGTACCAGTCATCATTTTTACTCAATATTCTTGGTGAAATCGGGCATTGTTTGCTGAATTTTAATTTATCTCTAATATCAATATCATAATATGTTCCAACATCCAAAAATGTAAAAGGTTTGCAATCATTTTGAGTAAAATGACATTTGTAGCTTTCATCCCTCAAAAAGTAAATTTTTCTATTATAATCATGATTTATTCTGTCACTTACACACTCGTTTGTGTTTGTACCAAATTTAGATAAAATGGGAAACAATTTCAAAATTCCCTGAAAAATTGAAGATGACGAACTTAATGTATTTAGCAAAAAATCTTTGTCTTTATAGCCAATAGATAAAATGTTTTCATCGAATTTACTCTTTTTTAGTCTAAATTTATTTTCATAAATTAAATAACATAAAATAATAAATGTATAATAAATTTATGTAGTTTGCGTATTTTTTATAACATATTCAAGATTTCAAGCTTTCATCGAATTAAAATTTAAACAGTTAAAACATTTTATTTGCATAGAGAAACTCATTTCATATTTCAAGGCCACATTCCTAAAATTTGAAATTCATAAGACCGCACCATGAGAATATTAAATTCAAAAAAATGTGGCTGTATTATTTTGAAATTTTACAAAAATATAAATATTTTTTAAATGAAGGACACACGTTCCCCATCCTGAATTAAAGCATTCATAATAAGATTTTTAACAACGAATTTAACGGCATAAAATTTATATCAATAAAATTTTTGTCAAGATACAGATTTGTACTTGCAGGGTCGTGAAAAGGAGTTAGTGTCAATATGACGGCTTAACATTCTTAATTAATTGGTGACTGACTGTACTTATAATCAGGGATTGGAATTAATTGATTGCAACCAATTTCATTGCAATTAATTGGTAAAAATTATTGAAAAATAATCAATTAATTCTTTGTTCAAAAATTATTTTTCAAATAATTCAATTTTTTGTAATTAATGGAAAAATGAAAAAATATTTTCCAACTAATTACTTTATGAAAGATAAAAAATTTCAATTAATTGAAGATTGATAACAATATCATAATCATTTTTAAAAAACTGTCATATGGTTATATTGAATACTAGGATGCTGTTTGTTCGAAGTACATAAAAGTCAAGCTAGAAGGTTAAATACATCATTTTTCTGTTCATTAATTAATTTTTTCATTCAACCATTCGTCAATAAAAATATTCAATTTATATTTTTTCAGTTATATGAAAAAAACCAATTAATTGAAAAATTAATATTTAGCAAACAGTTAATTGGTTTATACAAAATAATTGATTGCAATCAATTATTACCAATCTCTACTTATAATATGTAAAAATATAAATATTAAATATATGAAAACGTCACTAGAAGTTCTAACTACAGTTTTTGCAAATTAAGGTTGGTAATTTAATTTTGACCGGTAATTTTTTTTGAAATATTAAATCTATTAATAGTTTATCTTTATAATTTATTTAAACATATTTATTTTATTTTTTGAAATAGTATTTGAAGAATATCAATTCATTATCATCATATACGGATATTCTCGATCGAGCTTTAGTACTTATATTGCCGACGGCAGAAAATACCCTCTCTGACTCAGAATGGTAAGTTTATTAATTATCAGTGAGGGTACATCCTTTTTACATTATCTTTTCTCATTATTTGCCTTGATCAACTGTAATTTTTTCTTAAATTCTATGACTATTTACTTTTTTAAATTTGTGATTTATCATAATGTATATGCATAATTTTTAAATCTTTATCAGATTGTGTAATTTTTATAATTCTAGGACTCGTTTTTACTTAAAAAAAAAATAATATGGTTTTTTGACCTTAAAGGACTCAATTTCTGACCATAAAATTTGCGATAAAACATCACCATCAAAAAACTGTAATAAAAATATGCCATTTTTAAAACTCGACCCCTCTTATTTTCTTAAATAAACTGGAACAAACAAATAATTAAACAGACTTACATTTTTAACTAAATTACTTTATGTTTGTTAGGATTTACCTAATTTTAAATTCTAATTTGTATTGTAAATTTTTTTTAAAATTTACAGATAAAAATATTTTTATCGTAAAATAAAACATATATACATTTTTATCGTTTGAAACCCTAGTACAAATACATAACTGACAAACTACACAGTAGTTATATTGTAATTATAAAAATAATTAAAACTAACCTAAACGAAGGAACCTTAACAAGATTATTCAAAACATCAAAATAGTTTTGTTCGCTTCTAACAACATTGAATTTATTGTAAAAATGAGAAATCAAAGGATTATTATCATACAAAAAATTAAAAATATTTGGCAAGGGATTGTATACTGCAAAGTCAATATTATTTTCTAAAATTTCAAAATTGATGCAATCTGTTCCATTATTGTATAATTCACAATCTTTATCACAACAACATTTCAATTCACACACGTTTTTCAATAAATCACATTTACAGCTTTTAATATTTTTAGTTTGATCAAAATAAAGTTTTATAACGGGTTTCAATTTATTAACAGGATCTAATTAATATAAATAAATGATAATAAATATTTTAAAATCTTATTAATACCAGTTGCATTCGACCAATTAATTGGTGTGTATCTTCCTGAAAATACGTCCAAGGTAAAATTAAAATTTTTTATAAATTGGCTACTTTTAATTTTACAGCTAATGTACAATTTTTCGTAAATTGATGTATTACTTGAAGACCTCGATACATGTTGGTAATTATAAATTTTGTTTCTCTATAAAGATATCATAATTCTATCTGATTTAATTTGTTTTACCTTTATTATTAAATCAAAATTTCGAGGAAAATATAAATTGTTTTCAAGGTTAGGACCTATATAATTGTATAACTTCATTCAAACCCTCAAGACATTTTATTAAAATTCCAAACAAGCAATATACACATTTTTATTGTAATATATTTATTTAAATATATATATATAACTTAACTTGATTGACGTTAATCATGTAATGATGGTACCTATCTGTAATACAAATTATTTACAGTTCATGGTCAAACTGGATCACAAAAATTAAGTAATAAATAATTATACCTTTTACGTAAGATGAATAAAAATTACTATTAGTAATATATTAATATAAAATCTAAACATATTTTGTAACCTTTCTGTCATAATTTATAACGTTTTGAGAGGTTGAATATTAATAATGTATACAGTGAAATTTTTATTGAAATTTCTTATTGATTCTTATAATTAATTTTTTAGCAAATTAACATTTCATATTATAATACTATTCTTCGCTAATTCTATTTTTAATATTTTTTTGAAAAATTTTATTTTATTCAAAGGGTTATATTTTGGGACAAAGACTTCAAAAAAATTTATAGATTTATTTTGAAAAATTGTTTCCGAATAAGGGACTTTCTATATGAAAATTATATAACCAATGTTTTTGATAGTGGAGGTTTAACTGTATATTCAATTAAATTATTATTAATTATAATTAAACATACCTTTGTCTATACTGGTAATTGTATCTTTGGGAATACATTTGTTAATTTTAGAAATAATGGGTTTATCATTAACAGTAGATGATACACAACAAATTATTTGTTGGTCTGATTCAACTGGATTGCTCAAATATGAATATACCTAAAATTAATGAATGAGTAAAATTTAAAATAATTAATGTATTAAAAAGAGAAGATGCAATTCACGGTATTTTTCATCAATACTAAAATTATGAAAATAAAAATGTGACAAAGCATTTTTTAATTTTGACGAGCAGATTATGGGCAGATCGAGTTAAAAATTTGTATATTTGTTGGGTCCTTAGTAATGACTCATAACTGACAATCTTTATTGGGTATAAGATTTTTCTAGAAAAAAGCTGCAAATTTAAGAAAAATTTTTGTTTCTGTACAAAAAATAACTTAATTTGATTTACATTGATGTTAACTAAGCCTCCATGAAATAATTTATAGCTCGTTTTAAATTTTTTGCTGGGTATACATGAAATTTATCGCCTATTCACGGGTCTGACTTAAAGAGTTTAAATTTGAGAAACAAAATAGCTATGATATTTATATTTATGAAAAATGTGATTTTTAAATGCTCAATTTGGAAAAACGAGACCCATCAAACTAGGGTCTCGGGAACTGCTGAAAATCAATAAAAATTTTTAAATCATTTAATTTTAAAACAAATCCACTTTTAGCAACGCTTATGAGAAAAATCGAATTATATATCCTTACTTATATAATGTTTTATTTGTCTGTGTGTTATCGTTTATTTTAATAACTATCAGTCTTAGAATTTTATAAAGTCCACATTTCAATTACAGTTTTTTCCGGATGTGTTAGCAAAATAAATTTCAACCTTCTAAACTCACACCTTACGGGTCACAAAGCCGAATTGTCCTTTTTTTGAAAATCAAACGAGTTGGAGAATTTAAAAAAATATATACACTGATACGGATTTTAAAATCATAAATGATATCATAAATTTAAATTTAAAAAAAATATATGTTCAGGGCCAAAACCACAAATTACCCTTTTTTTTAATGAAAACAACCCTAGAATTTAATAAAATTTACAGGTGGTACGTTTATATCCTGTTAACACATAAAAAAAAATTCAATCTGAATAAGTGACTAAATTGTACTAATTGTACATTTATGTTAGTCTAGATTTCTATCGATTATTAACACTAGTTTCCAGTATAGTAGGTTTAGCTTTGATTTTTGGTAAAACGATATTTGGAAAAATATTCTTAGATAAGTTATGGTCAAATACCTTAGCTAGATGGTCACACAAATGTATTAATAATCTACTGATGTACACTACCATATATTCATTTAGAAATTACGAAATTTTAAAATACAATGTATTTCAATTATAATTTTGACGCATAAATGCATCAAACAGTCTTAATGACTTACAGGAATTTATATGGTTAATTTTTATTACCATCAAACTATTTCCAGTTAAAACTTTGTCTACATTCAATTTAACGTATATTTCAGGTAATTTATATATAATTTTGAAGATTTTTGCTAAATATAATAAAATTAAAATATATATAAATTAATTACATTTTGAAAAGTGAGGTTGGTATTGTTTTGAATCAGAATTGGCTACACAGAATACTTCAAATTCATTAAATTTTTTCTTGTATAATGTAAATACAGTTCCAGTCATCTAAAAAAACAATGTATCTATTTTTGATGTAGAGTTTAACTAACTATTTAATTATTTCACATGGTTACAATAAATAGAAATTATTATGGGGTACCAAATTATATTTTTTTTAGTTTAGGGATACCAACTGCGAAGTATGTTGAGAACCGCTGCTCTACATCAATATCTCAAAAACGTTAGTACACAATAAACGTTTTATTATAATTATTAAAAAATTTTTAAATTAACGGTAACTAAAAATAATTACCAGTAAATCTTAAAAAAAATAATTACTGGTAATAATTTATCGATATTGAAACACTAGTGCTTAGTTACAAAGATAGCATTCTGAATTCTAGAGTCTCGCCTGTACACCCACTCATAACATTATTCAGTTAATTGGTGACTCTCTACCAGTAGCCAAAGTAAAAAACCAAAACTTTAATTTAACAATAATAATGTAATGTTAAAACAATACATTTTTTTATTATTATTATTATCAATTTAGTGAATTTTATTAATATGTATATTATAATTATAAAACAAAATTAATAGTATGTTATATAATTGTGTTTTTTCAACTAGGGTTCGCGGAATCTCGATGGTCCGTATAATTTTTTAGTGGTTCGCGAAATATTTCGTACCAAGTATGTATAAAACACAAAATCAATGATAATTTTTAAGGCACACATTTTATTATTAATCATTATCATGATATTAATTTTAAAAGGAATGAAACAATTGGATAACGTAAATAATGCAATTAATTAGATTCAATCCCTGATCCCCACTAGTTTAAGTAAAAATTAATTTGAATATTATTTTCTTTACCTTTACAGATTTTTCGCCAACTTTTATAACGCTTTCTTTGAATATCAAAGTAGAGTCTAAATATAAAATTTTATACTGTTATTTTAAAAGATTACATCTGTTCAGCAAGTGTTCACATTTTATAGTCACGGGAGATTTTATTGCCAGATCACTAAATAAGTCATTAATATACATGTCTACTAGGCTAGTAGTTATTAGCTAAGTTAATATTATACAAATATAACAGCAGTTCCGAACCTACAGATCCTCTTCAGGGGTCGATCAAAATTTTGGCAACATAGGTCCTCGTTTTCCAAATTTAGTGTTAAAAAATATATTCTTGAATATTAACTATTTTTTGTATTAAATTTAAAATGTCGAGCAAAGAGCATTGGGCCATCGTTTGCAAAAAAATTTCGGTCTATTTTTCATTTTCTAGACTGGCATCTAGCTTTGTAGGTTCGGTTCTGTGTAACACCATATTATTATTTACCGAATAAAGACATTAAATTCAAATTCCTTTTTATCGATATAAATCATATCATTACATACTGAAATATATGGAGGACCTAACACCAAAATCAAACTAAAAATAAATAATAATAATATTAATTTGTCCTAAATATAAAATATGTCAATAAAAATTCTTACAAAACCTTTAATCCGAACATGTGATAAATTAAACTTTCCATCATTTTTTGATAATTTTAAAAAAAATAAGAATATTTGAAAAAACAAAATTTGGTTGCAAATTCGAATCATGACAAAATTGTACCACTTCATTTCATTTTTTATGGTCATTAAGATTTATTTTTAATGAAAAATTTTTATTTTTTTCATTTTCAATGCCAATTTAGCATACTCTATTCTTATCCTTACTTATATAATATGTTATGCAATATTTGTTTGTATGTGTGTTACCGTTTATTTCAATAACTATCAGTCTTAAAATTTTATGAAGTCCACTTTTCCATTACAGTTTTTTCCGGGTGTTAGCAAAATAAATTTAAACCTCCCAAACTCACATCTTACGGGTCAAAAACCTCAATTGTTCTTTTTTGTTAAAATCAAACGTGTTCGAAAATTTTAAAAAATATATACTCTGATACGGATTTTAAAATCATAAATATTATCACAAAGTTAAATTTATAAAATTATATCTTCAGGGTCAATTTTAATTTAACTTTTTACCCCAATTTGTTGCGCAGTAATATATAAACATAAAAAATTTGTGTTGGATATCACATGGAAATATTTATTATAAATTATGGTTGGGCGTAGGAATTTCGTAAGGATAAAAGTAGGGGCATGTCCAGGGATTGAAATTAATTGATTGTAACCAATTTAATTACAATTAATTGGTAAAAATTATTGAAAAATAATCAATTAATTGTTTGTTTAAAAATTATTTTTCAATTAATTGGTTTANGTATATATATAATACTTATATAATATGTTATGCAATATTTGTTTGTATGTGTGTTACCGTTTATTTCAATAACTACCAGTCTTAGAATTTTATAGAGTCCACATTTCAATTACAGTTTTTTTCGGAGGTGTTAGCAAAATAAATTTGAACCTCCCAAATGCACATCTTAAGGGTCAAAAAGCCCAATTGTCTTTTTTTGAAAATCAAACGTGTTGGAGAATTTAAACAAATATATACTCTGATATGGATTTTAAAATCGTAAATATTATCATAGATCCATGTAAAATTAAATTTTAGAATATTGCAGCGTTTCCCAAATGCCGGTCCGCATAATAATTGTGAAAAATTTTTTACTAATGAGAAATTAATTTGTTACGTTTTTATCAAATTATTTTTAATGTTGCCTAGTAATTTCGCTTTTATGGTTCACGATAAATATTGTAATCTATTACCGGTCCGCCTTGAAAAAAGTGCGGGCACCCCTGGATTATTATATCATTTTTAATTTCAATATCATTCAGAATAACCTTCACATCTTTTTGAAGTAGTTATGTAATTATGAAGTAAACATTTAGAACAAGAGTTTGGAGATCCAGAGCATTCAACACAATTAGTATTACATGCTAAAATATACATAATATACATACTATGTCATGATTATAACAATTACAGTGTAATTATTACACAGTACAAAACAAAAAGTACACAATTTTTTAGACTAATTTTTAGGATTAGGATTTTACTGTTTATACTTTATTTTTATGATTATAAACTCATTCTCTCTAATAGGATCACAAATTGTTATTAAAATTTTTTGCACAAATGTTAATGAAATAAAATTAAGTGGGAATAATTCACAGTAAATTAACAGTAATTAAAAGGTAATGTGAAATGATTGATACATGGTGAAAAAAAGTTTAAGAACCACTTATTTAAAGATTTGATAAAAGTGAGTGTTGCATTTTTAAGTAAGATTATATTATGGAATTTATTTTTTTAGTATAATTAAAAAAGTCCGCCCTTAGTAGAGCTAGAATGCTATTTGTACAAAGTATATAACAGTCAAGCTAATAAAATATAAACATTAATATTTTTCACTTTTTCGAATAAAAATTTTTTATGACGATCTTGGAATGTCTTATTTTATTTTGAAAACCATAATATTTCATTGATTTTTATGATCTTTTGTTTTTTATATTAATGATTTAATAATTATTACTTCGTTTGTAATGACATTGCAATTTGTTTAATTATATTTCAAATTAAACTTTTTCTCATCTCAACAAATTTTCGACAAGGTCAAACTCAATTCTTTTCAAAAAACTACAAAAAATTGACCGGAAGGTCGCGAGTCCACCATTATTGGTGTTAAAGTTTAACGGGTGAAATGGATTATTAATGGGTATTAACTGTATATAATAAATAAAATTACGAATGCATCGTCCTTGCCTAATTTCTTCATCTACTATCAATAAATATTCGCCTTTTCCGCATACTATAATTGTACGATATAAATATTGCATATTTTTAAATAGACATTGGAAACCTGACAAAACGTCTTAGATGAACGTTGATTTTTTCGAGAATGACCACTGTAATGATGATTATGCATTATTACGTTTTCGTTAACCCATAATTAACAATAATAGATTTATACAAATGTACATTGTACAATCCAGGGATCCAATCAAACTTAGTATGATACATTTGAAATTACATTTATATTTACAGAAATTATTTTTTAGTGTTTGTACAGCAAACACAGTAGTAAAATATTTTTTAGACCTATACTAAACTTTATAACTATAAAATGAGTGAATTTGATTTGAAGATTTCAAGGTCACGCTCGCTAATTCGATTAATCATGGACAACATTTCCTTAAGATATTTTTCTGTAATAAATGTAAATTTATAATTTAAATCCGACGTATATAATTTTTTATTTATAGAATATTTGTGTTAACAATAAATTTAATACTAACAGTCAGCGACAGCCAGTATGCTAGTAAAAATAAAATCTTTAATACTCAATATAAATTTTATTCAAAAAAAAAACGGATATTATTTGAGTTAAAAAAGACAGCACAAATATTTTTGACTCTGAAATTGTTGTCATTTAGGCTGGGAGACATTTACCTAAAAAAGTAAATTAAAGCTAAAGTTCAACTTTATTTTTACTACCATATAAACTCAATTATTGTAAAATATAAGTACGCATTTCAATATCTCCATTGTACTATATGATTTTATCTTTGTAGTAAACTTTAGTTTACTATCTCCTTATTGATTCTATATTATCAACCTGTAACGACTTATAATAAAATTAACTAAATCGTTTATACACATACATTTCCATTACAAGTATATTAGGGAAATTGGATAAAAATGACTTGTACAAATTTTTACAGCATAAAATTAATTATTGTTTCGCCACTCATCACCACCAAATTTACATTTCTTATATATACATTTTTGTAGTATAAAAATGTAGTGTTGGTTACACGTTATAATTCATTGTTAAAGTTTAACAAATAAAATGGAACTTATTTATTACATTATCAAATCATTCTAATTTTTTAAACAATTTATTATGTGTTAACAGATGTATTATGAAATTTAACAATTATATAAATGAATATGAAACATTTGTTGTTTTTTTATTATTTATAAATCATTTTATTTTAATTTTGATCTAAATTTTGAAATATTATAAAAAATCACATATTCTGTTAAAAAACCTTCGTCTTTCGAATCAATACGACTATTATTTTCAATTTACTTTTTCATAAAATGAATCTTTGCCTTTGTCACCCATTGGATTATCGTTTTAATAATCGTCACTCGACTTTCACGGCTGAAATATTAATATTATACAAATTCTATAATATTGATTATTCCCTTGTTCGGTTGGCGATGGAAATTTTATGGAATCGAATTATTTTTTTGCCTAATGGATAATTTCACTAATGGATGAATGTTTTAATTAATATTAGTCAATTAATTTTCATGGTTACCAATAAAGTATTTATATTATAAAATACTATATTATAGATTTCCCTTGCTCGGGTGACAAAGGAAAATTAATCGAATCGAATTAATTTTTTTGCCAATCATCATTATTTACCACCCTTATTAAAATATCAAAAGAACTTTCTCAATTTCAAAAATTTTCTTGTTTTTGAACCACCCTATTATTATTATTATTATTATCTTGCCTAAATTGATTAAAATCGATACATTTCATTAAGATTAAAATCATAAATTTTCAATTTAATTTACACATGTAATTAAAAACGGAATAGATTTTAACAATCTTTTATGCTATAAATTATAGGCTATTAAATAAATCAATAATTTTAACGTCGAACAACGCTCTTGTCTATAATAAATATTTTGATTTAATCTTGAATTTAAATATGTAATTAGTATTATTTGATTTAGTTCAATTTATCAATATTTAAATTTAAAACTTATAGACTCAGTACAATTATAGTGATATACGGTAGTAGTTACAATGTACATCGTGCATTATTGTTCATTCAACAATATACATAATGGACACATGGATTTATTGAAAAAATTGGATGTTTACTATAAATGAGGTTGTTTAGAGATCATAATATTGTTTAGAGAATTTTTTTCTTTACATTGGTATTAAAAGAATTACAATATTAATTCATTAATGGTCAAGTGGTACTTAATAACATTTTATAATCGTTAAAAGAGTTAATTGTCTCAGTGTCACAAGAGATTCAATTATCATAAATTTTACTAAATTATAGTTCACGCACCTATTAGCTATAATTATTATTAACATAAAAATAAATATCCTTAGTAAGGATTCCTTACTAACTGTAAATAACTTATAAAGGATTCGAGTTTTACAAATTCTATATTCTTATAACAGTTTTATCAGAGTCATGTTTTCTTTCAAATTGAAATTTGAGAAATTGGGTCCTTCAAGGTTAAAAACACCAATTGTCTTTTGTTTTTAAATTCAAACCCATCCTAGAATAATAAAAATAAATAAATATAAATTCTAATAAAAAGTTTTAAATTTATCAATATTATAACAATTTTCAATTTTAAAATCTTATATCTTCACGGCTAAAACCATAAATTACCCCTTTTTGTAAAAATTAAGAAAGTCTTAGAATTTTATACAACATAAATGCTGAGATGATTTTTAAATTCATGAACATTTTCATAAATGGTAGCCTCAAAAAAGTAATTTTCACGATCAAAAACCCAAATGACCCTTTTTTTTAAAATGAAAACGCCCTATAA
Source organism: Intoshia linei (assembly GCA_001642005.1). Taxonomy (NCBI): domain Eukaryota; kingdom Metazoa; phylum Orthonectida; family Rhopaluridae; genus Intoshia; species Intoshia linei. The sequence goes on along the minus strand of LWCA01000080.1, from coordinate 38,676 downwards.
TTTTAAAATTTTTTTAGATTTTTTTAGATAAAAGACACAGTTATGTCCAGTTAACAAACAAAAAAATTCAATCTGATTAAATGATGCCTTAATGGTCAAAAAAGCACTATAGCATTCATTTTTTAATTATATTATTTCATTTAATTAAAATTATGTAAAACTTGTATATACAACTTGTATGTTAAAACTTACTAATATTAATACCGTTAAAATGTAGCTTTACCGTAAAAAAGGTACCCATGTTTTGTTGTAAGGTCTAACAAGGCCACACATCAGAGTATCAATCAATTTATTAGGGTAAAAGTTGGAAAAAATAGATTGTTAAAAAAATTGTAACATCAAAAACCCTTGATTATCAAAATTGAATCCATCAAAAATTGAAAGGAACCGAAATGATTTATTTCATAATTAATTCATCAATCTATCAAGAATTTCGTCATTTTCAGATGGAAATTGTAGGGCCCTATCAACTTTTTTTTAAAATTGGGACGTCTATACACTGCTTAATTGAACGTTTATTGCTTAAAAATTGAAAATAACAGTTGTAAATTGGTCATTAATAATGACTCATGATTATTTTTAAATTTTTAAATTAAATTAAATTAAATTTCCATCATTTTAAATTTTCTAAAATGGAAACATTGAAAACATTGTTTAATAATTAAGGAAATGAATTAGAATATTAAATTAAAATTAATTATTATTGAGATAAAATTTTACCAATTATGCAAGTTGTGAAATATCCACACTCGTTACATATACTCGATGTATTTACATAATTTGAAGCCCATGTAAGACGAAACCAAGATATTTTCAAATTGTTTGAAATTTAATATATTAATTGTCAAATCTGGATTTCTAAATACAATATACGTTATATCGTTAATGTATATATTAAATAATTATACGATTACACATTACGTAGCATTAAATAATAACTAACTAAACGCTTTCAAGAAAAATACATCTTAAAATAACTGGTTGTATTTTTATAGTCGCATATAATCATTTTGTTAATGTATTTATTTATTTTTGAACTTTTGATGTAACTCTTTTGTAATTCTGCACTTTAGTCTTATCAAATTTGAATAGTGACTGACAAGTACATCTCAATATTTAATTTATTTATGTTGAGTCAATTACCTTTGGGCACATCGAAATTTAGATATATTATTACTTTATTATGATAAAATTTTGTAGACAGCGCAAAAATTTATAATTATATATGAGAAAAATACGAAAAATTTTAAAAAGTAAGGTTTATTCTTTATTTGGCTTTATTTTTTGATATAGATATTCCGTTTTTGAGTTGCGCATGCTTTATGAGCATGCAATGTATAGTATTCTTAATTTTAGTTGGCCGTTTGCCAAAAACAATGATTCTTTAAAAAAGTTTTCCAAGATTGGGTTAAAAATTTTAATTTGAAATATAAATGATTGTTTTATTTAGCTAGATAAATCAAATATATTTTATATCATGTAATTATATCATTAGTGTCCTGTAAATTGAGATTTCATTTAACTTATTTACTAGATTATTCAGATAATATCAACTTTTTAACAATTCAAAATGTATTTTTAATATATTTAGAAATCTTTGGATTCCTTTTTTGAAAAAAGAGTAAAAAATTGTCATGTGTGGAATTGGACGATTTGACTTCGATTTAATTATTTTTATAAGGTCAGGATGTAAATAGCAATTACAACCCTAATTCATATATAATACATCGAAATTGTTTCATGGGTATATTTAGTTTTGAGTAGGATAATGCAAAGTTCTGAGGTTGATAATTATCAAAATTAAAATTTGTGTTTTTAAAATTCTAAGACTAATAATTTTATAAATAAATGGCTAGATACGGATATATTCAATTTTATCCAAGTAATGATTATTGTATTTTACAGTAACAGTATCCAAAAAATATTAATTATACATACTTATTTTCCAATTATAATTTATGCATTTTATTTATGTATATTAGTTGACATTCATTCATGTTTCTTCGTGATGTAGTTAGATGAAATATTAATTAAATTAAGCAATCTAATGCAATTTATTGAGACCATTTCCATTTAACAACTACACTACAATTTGTACTATTACAATCTAAGCAAGTAAAATACTATTTAGAATAATATTGGAAAAAATCCAATATGCAATAAGTTCAATTACTAGTAGTACAAACCATTTTACATTAGTACGAAGTTTTAAATTATATTTCTCATAAAATATTAACCCTACTAAACAGAATTGCAAGTCAAAGTTTTCTAGTTTTGCCTTTATTTTTTACAAAATTATGTATTTGAATTTATAAGATTGTTCATAAGATTTTATTAGAATGCAAAACCTTCCAAAAGGTTTTTCAGATTATCCTCAATTAAACACTACTGTCTTTTCTCGATTATAAGAAATCTTATATTCGAGAGTAGAAGGGAAAATGCTTATAATCAAAAATAAACAGACTTTTAAGTAGGCCTTGAAAAATATAAAAAATACACTAAAAGTTTGCTTTTATATTCTCTATATATTTTATTTAACTCGTTAGATTAGTATTAAATTACATCTTGAAGTATTCTCAAAATCAATTTTTAGTTTGAGATAAAACCTATTAATTAAATAATGAGGTCTGTGAAGCACTTAAAAAATATTTGGTCCTGCTTAATATCATTAATTATGAGTACATTGAAAATATTAAAAACACGTCCGAATCAATGATTTAATAAGAATTAATGAATTTTTTGTTGCTTCTAAAAAATTTGAAATTCAGATTACTTTCAACGAATTGTATAAACATATTGTATATGGTGAAAACAAAACTTCTAAATTAGACATTCTATTGTATGAAGGAAGTTATTTTTTAAAAATAAATTGATATGTTGTCTATTTTTCTTTCGAATACAAACAGAAACTGCTTATATTCAAATTTTATTTGGTTAAAAATTTCACAGAAAATTTGTATTTCAGGGGTATGCTTATAATTGAGAAAAGATAGATGCTAAATGCAATTTACTATTATTTGTAAATGTTTACAAATGTGTACGCCTATATGAGGCTTAACAAAAATAAACTAATTTTTTAATTTTACTGGTAATAAAACCATCAATATTGGTACCACCTTCGCAATTAATACGTATCTAGAACCCAAGATACAGTAATTTTCTATTGAAGCATGGCACACTTTTCCCGTTGGTTAATGGAAATGTTCAGGCAATCACAACTGCTCTCTGAAATTCTTTTAAACTGAGCCTGTCATTTTTTAATCAATCAATTTTTTTTTGTTGTGTAAAACAGAAATCGCAAAAGTTTTGTATAACCTTCAAAAATTAACGCACTAAGAAATTATAAAGAAACTTAAAACAAAAATATCGGAAAATTGCATGGTATATTTAATTCGTTGTATTTGAGCATAGATTTAAACCAGCGGTTCCCAACATACTTCACAGTTGGTACCCCTAAACTGAAGTACATTATTACAAAGTATAGTTTCTATTTTCAATTATTTTTGAGAATTTAAAAAATATCTATAATTTATAAGTCATAGTATCAGACGAGTTGGAACCTATAAAACAATTTCTGGGATCCCTTAGGGTTATTACCAACATTATTAAACATTAATTTACACAATTGAACAGTTTTTGAGTATTTGAATAATGTACGTCAGTATATTTTTTATACAAAAATTAAACAAATAATGTGCAATGTAGATATTGGCAATTAGATAATATAAATAAAAACCTGATTTCATTGAAATTGCATCGTGGTTAAGCTGTTAATGTTTAAATTTTAATCAAAATGAATTTTAAATTTGCTAACAGTGAAAAAATGCAAAAACGTTTAAATAAAAGCCTCGGGTGCTATAATTTTTTGGATGAAATTAAGGAAGCTAGAAAAAAGAATGTAAATGTTCTGCATTTACGCATCAATATGGCAAATGTAGATTATGTAATACGTGAAATGATGCATTTAAAAAGAGATATTGCATCAATAAAAATTCTTCTACTCTCATGCTACAACAAAATTTCAAATACCAACCGCGACCAACTGCAAAAGTAAAAATTTGTTATACATGTATAATCTTGTTTGTATTTAGACTTACTGTACTGAGAAACATGTACTCTAGAATACTCAGAGATTACAATAATAAATCTTGTAAACTTCAAAAACTACGAATGAGTCTTCTTAAATCCAAACCTTTATAGTCCGAATTGTAAAAATTGTATATTTGTATTTTTAATATAATATTTTATATTTCAATTTTATGTCATTTAACATAATAAGAATCTTGATCTAGTTGCATTTTAACTAGATCCAGATAAATAACGATGTTTGTAAAAAACGTCATCTGTACATCTTTGGTTGTTGCCTGAATGGTAAATGATACGCTCATTGTTTGGTATTAAGTTTTTGTTTTTATAATCTAAAGAAATGTAGAAGAAAAAATTAAAAAGTAAAACAATTACCGTAGAATCCACTTCTGACTATGAGATAAAATCTTTTATAAGTTAATCTGTTTAATCTTTGTCCATACTCATCACCCCTATTCAAATGCATAATACAATAAATATTATTATTCTCTCTTGATACTCTGACTTTAATGTTAGTTCTCTAAAATATTAAAATATATTCAAATTGAATAATTCAACATAGGCAGGGCTGGCTGATTTGCTGGTACCAACAGTAGTATCAGCTGGTGACAGCTGTCTACTAGCAATATAAAAATTTTTAATAAATAAAAGGAGTGGAATGGGATGATATATTACTCGGTTAGTGATTTGTTAAATATTGTTCTCAAATCATGTCGAAAAATTTATATGTCAACTCCATTAGTAAGACTATACGTTTGGTAATTGTATTGGAATTAATGATGGAATTCAAGTAGTGGGATTTAACAGTTCTGAAAGAATGAAGAAGAGACAATCTTCACAGAGAATTAAATCATTTACAAAAATCTCAAATTTTTGACATTAATATCAAACTAGAACAAATTCCCGTCGTATCTGCTCTAATTGACGTTATCTTTAACATACCTGTTAATGAAGCTGAACTCGAGCGTTCATCCAGTAAGTATAGATTAATACACAATCGACTTAGGGCTAGTTTGAATGACAATACCGTTGATTCGGTTCAATTTCGGAAACTACAATCTAACTAAGTTAAATCGTTACATAGATTAAAATTTAACGCATGTGAAAATTATTCACGTTATTCAGTAAATTTTCACTTCATTTTGATTCAATGATGTTAACGTTCACTAATAATAATAATAAATGATCGATACAATTCTAATTTATTATTAATATTGTTAAAAAAAAGGTTATCTTCATGTTATTTAAAATTTTTCTTGTGGACCACTTTGAGAACCACTGTCATATACAGTCAATCCGCTATTATTTGCCTGATTAATTTTTATTTATAAACCTTAATTACAAATAATAATTAATGTCTATAAATGTTAATAAAGTTAATAATTTTTCAATTTATAATAGTATTTTTAATTTCTGTGACCAGCTGTATGCAGTACATTGTTGTATTTTATTTTATATCCTTACCTATATAAAGTAATTAGGTTGACTGTTATGTACTACGTACAAACAGCACCTAGCTCTGCCGAGGGCACATTTTTATTATACCAAAAAAATAAATTAACGTTGAAAATCTAACATGAAATTCAAAAGATTCCTAGAATTATAAAAAATACTGAATCTGCTTAAGATTTTTATATTGTGTGTCCAACTATAGTAGTCATTTGTTTTTAAAATACATTCAATATTATTGATATTTCATGAATACACCAAGCCTATACTAGACGCAAAAGAAATTAACAAATTTTCCCAAAAATCTGACATCCATTTAAATTAAATTTTAATGCTTAAATCTGTTCATAAGATGTAATTGTATATTTAGTTTTATTGACTTTAGTTAAAACGTAATATACAGTATTATAATATACGTATTACGTATATAAAAACACTGTATGAACGGGACAACAAAATCGAACTTTGTGTCGACGATTTTGACCAGCGGTGTCAATTATGCGACCCGTAGGGTATTTGCGGTCCCAATTGTGAAATGTACGGCCCGCGTTATAATATAAATTTTTATTTTTATAACAATTTTTTAAACCTACTTCTTATTTTTCATGATTACAATTTTCACATTAGTTGTACACTTATTCCATTATTGTTTCTTATTTCATTTTATGAATTAAAATTATTATAAATAAATTAAAACTGTTAATTTTAACATGTTTTGAGTAAATTTTTTTTGTACGGCGCGCGTAATAATTTTTTTACTTTGGTCCGCCAAACAAATTGATCTGACACCCTGATCTTGACCAAAACCAAACCATATTAAAGTCAATTTTTAAAAAATTGTTTTTAAATCGGTATATGAGCCGAGATATTGAAAATTTAAGGTGGCATATAATTGACACTATTTTTTATTATCTATATTTAACGGAACTTTAATAATATTAGATATAATATTAATTACAGATTTAAAATTGTTCAAATATCGAAAAAAATATCGCTTTCAAATAAAAATAGTTTTAAAAAAATCGATGACCAAGATAGAAGGGAGATAAGGGCATAGTATAATTATACAACATACAGTACTGAATGTGGATTTCTACCATTTTGATAAATATTTATAGCAATAACAAATTTAATAAGAGTATAGATATATCATAATTTAAAGTAGTAAAATAAATTTTTTTTTACATCCTGGTTTAATTAAAAGGTGACAATTAATTATAAACTCTTAATCCCACACATGTTGAAATAAAGACAAATTTTCTAAACAAAAAATATTATTACATACCATCTTCCTGGACCACGAAAACAAAGATCGACAATATTCCCGAATAATAAATTTTATTTCCATATCACTAATATCCTTTGCTTATATAAAAATGAATGTTTGTGTGTAACCATTTATTGAAAAAATTGACAGTCACAGGATTTAAAAACCACAATTTATAATAAGGTTTTTCACAGGACGTGTTTATATCTATTTTTGAATTCGAATTCAATTCGAAACTATTTTATTAAAACAAAATTTGAAATAATTAATGGTCCTACAATTAAAAAAAAGATAGTTATGATAAAGCTTATTCCATTTGATATAAATACAAAATTTCTACCCCAGAAATCTATACATTCCTGGTGAAAAATAATTTTTAATATACAACGTATACAACAATGTATTATCCTAACTAATATAAAAGGCTATGCGATTTTTGTTTGTGTGTGTCTGTCTGTCTGTGTGTTCAGCTTAATTTAAATAACTACCCATCTTAGATTTTTTTAAAGACCACATTTCAATTACAGTTTTTTTCGGGACGTATATTAAAATCATATTAAGATATTTCAACCTCCCAATTTCACATATAATAATTATTATTATAATTATTATATGTGAAATTTTATAATAAAAGAGTGCCGTCGGCAGAGCTAGGTGCTGTTTGTACGTAGTACAAAACTGCCAAGCTAGTAAATTATAATACATTGTTGATCATTGTCATGACTCATGATAAATAGATTCAGGAGATAAAATTTTTATTTGGAATTTTTGGTTCGTACAAATTCGTTAATTTATAATACATATAAACACTCTACTATATATTTTTCAGTAGAATAAAAATGTCCGCCCTCGGCAGAGCTAGGATGCTGTTTATACGAAGTACATAACAGTCAAGCTAATCACTAATAAATTGCACGGTTTATAAACTATGGAACAAGGGCAAATAAGTAAATAGGAAACTTGAATATCAACAAATCATGAAGGGAAGAAAGGATTAAAATCACTCATAAGTGATTACTTGAGAATAGTGAGTATCCAGCCGGTGAGAAAATATACCCACCGATGTGCGGGAATTCGATGGTCCTTTTATGTATATATCATACCCAAGGTGATCATAATATTAGTCTTAATTAATATCATTAATAATTTAAATTTTTTCATATGTTACAAATTTTAAATGAATTACGTTAACATTTAAGCGAAAGTTTGAACCGTCTATTTTATCTACCATTTGAAAAAATTCATTAATATTGTCACGAGTGTGTCTGATATCGCACGGTATATGCATATGTCCTATATTTTCCATCTATTTGATTATATAATTATAAATTCATAACTTTACTTTATCTGCAATGTTGAACATGATACCATTGGCTGAACTACCAATAAGTGCTATAGTCAAGGCGTAAGGGTTTTCTGGATAAAATTTTAATTTAACAGCAATGCATGATTTTCCATAACAACTTTTATCAGATTCGAGACAATATGTCCACTTACAAATAACCTAAATACAATGTAAACATTTCAACACCCAAATACGTGAGATAAAAAAGAAAAAAATATCAATAGGTAATAGTATATTCCAAATATTTTCGAAATGTTCGTCATTATATGGATATTGTGTACTTAATGCCAATAAACAAATTTTAACGCTCTTCAAATATATAGCTATCCAAGATTAATAATTTTTATCAAATTCACTTTGTAAAAATGTGTAAAAATAAATTTATATGCCGAAACGAGATAGCTGTATGTGAATAATACATTTGCTGCTAATTTGATGTAGCGAGATTATTTGAAAATTTTCAAACAAAATTGTACTAATTATTCTAAATTCTTAATTTTTTGCATAGATTACATATTCCCATGAGATTTAACTTGCCATTCCAAATTTAGGGTGTTCATTAGGGTCTAGTAAATAGTAAAATTACGATAAATATCATGTATAATTCAAAATGAATTGAATGTTTTTAAATGAGTCACCAAAAATTGGTGAAAAACATTTAATTTTTTGATTTTACTATTAAAACTTAACCTTGCCATTAATTTTCAATTATATTCATCACGATATGACATATCATTAGTGCTTGTTTGCCAATAGCGAAATGTGCATTTTGTGCCAATTTATGTTAATGAAATGTGACCCTTTTGAATTTTTTTACATTTACCCCCTCCCCGTCATATGTGAGTGTACATTTTAATTTTCAAAAGAAAGTACAAAATTGACACCCCTATTATCCATACAAATAATTTAATTAAATGTATCAACAGACCAAGGAGTAGAACACACATATGTATCTAATTAAAACTTTCAAATTAGTTAAAAACACGAAATTACTTATGAAATCCTAATCTGAAAAATTTAAAAAAACAAAAATTAACTTTCAATATCAATTTACTGTATAGCAACGCAATAGTAATAAATAATTCCATGGAATCAATTATAAATATATTTAATTTCTTAAAATGATTACACATGATTGAAAAATTACTGCAACTTAATTATTGTTAAAATGTACGAATAAATTCTAAATTTAATTGTAAATAATTCTGTTTACTTTACCGTCGAATTTACTTTTCTTAAATTTAAATGAATTGGAATACTTCACGCAATAGCGATAACAGTTTCTTCCATAAGCCAAACAGAAAACAGAAGAAAAAGATTTATCGGGTATACAGTTTCCCTTTAATGCCAATTTTACACAAACGGCGAAAACATCGAAATAAAAAACTCCAGGCATGTATTGAAAATCGCCACATGGATATAATGAATCATGAAATATCAAATTGTATTAGAAATGGTCGGTTCGGGAAAAAGAAAATTTATCTGAGGGACCAGTTTGATCTCAAAAAAATTGATTGCGGCTTCTACGCCCATATATTCAAGGTAATTTTGTTTGTTATAGTTAGTTGGTTTCATTATTAGTTTAGGCCACCAATAAATCAAACAACAAAGTTGTCATTATTAAATATTATAAGAGACAACAAGACAAATATTCTGCAATGTGTGAATTATTTCTTTTCCGGATGATTAGCCATAAAAACATTGTCAGGTTATTTTAGTTATTTGTTACATTTCAAGTAAATTTCATTTTATACAATTTCGAGTTATTGAGTTCAGTAATTAAACTTATCTCTATCAATTTTGAACTTATTGTACACACGATTTTAATATGTAGCACTCTAAAAGTTAGTGCATTATACATAGTTTTTATTATACAAAATAATTTTCACTTATTTATATGTTGAAAGTTTTTACTTGAAATTCGAAATTTTTTATCGCATTTCACATTTTTCACATTCGTTTCGATTTATAATTTTTTTAACGAAATAATCGTGGTCATCCTATTTTATGTCTATGCCTATGTTTCTTTTTTACTTTCATGTCTTATTCTTAAATTAACCACGAGTGGCAATTAATATTATTAATGTATACTTTAGATTGCTCGGTGCCTGTTTATGGAATAACACACTTTATCCAATATTTGAGGTAAAATTTTAATTTTATCAATAGGGGATGACCCGTATCGGACTGGACGAGATAACATGGCCGTGGTCAATTTTACTGGCACTAACATGAAAAAGTATAATTCATAGTACTGTTTCTCAACTCACCGTTTAATTATGGCCAATTAATTTTAATAAAATTTAAATTATATTTTTTAAATTGCTGGCAAGCGTAGGGTCATACTGAGTTTATAAAAATAATCCATTTCTAATACCGAAGCGATATGTCTTATTTGCTTTAACGAATTTGAAATTTTGCCAATTTATTTATGATTTATTTAAATATGAATATTTGTATTGAAAAAGTAGTAATAAAAAATAAAAAATTATTTTAGTATGTTGATGGTGGAACGTTAGAAGATTATTATTTAAATATCAAAGATCTCAGTTGGGCAATCAAAATATCATTAACATCGGATATATCTGATGCATTATTCTATCTACACAGCTGTGGGTACATGCACAGGTAACTTAAATCAATGAAGCATTACATTTTTAAAAACTAAAATTTAGAGATGTGACTAGTAGAAATGTATTAATAAAAAAGACAAACTCTAAAATAAGAATATCAGCTATTTTGATAGACCTTGGATTGGCGATAACTATACCTACAAAGTGTCATAAATCAGTATGCAGTGTTGTTGGAAGTCCATTTTTTATGGCTCCAGAAGTGCTCAGAAACGATTTTTACAACGAAAAAGCTGATGTATTTTCATTTGGAATAGTTATTTGTGGATTAATGGCCAGTATTACTGCCGACCCAGAATTTTTACCACGGACAATGTACTATGGAGTAGATTATGTAGCATATAGTAAATTAATCAGAAACGATTGCCTTCCAGATTACCTTAACCTAATTTTCAATTGTTGCCAGGTCAAAGCTGATAAAAGACCCCATTTCAGTAGAATCAGTACCTCCCTTAATAAAATCAAAATAATGATGCATAGTGAGTGCACAATGTTGGTGCTTCCAAAATCAAACCTCAGAAACCTCAGTATTATACGATCCATGAATCCGTTTTGTTTGATAAAATATCGGTACGATGAAAGATTCCACATTGAAAATGTTTCACATGGTGATATTACCCAAGAAACTGTTTATGCTAACCCTCGTTTCAAAAAAAAAATATGTCTGACTAAATCAGTATCTCATTGTAGATATATTTTTCAAAACGAAAAGCATATCCCCGTAGAAAAAAGTAATTCTTGCCCATTAATATTATTGAACCAAACAGACAGCACCCTCAAAAGAAAAGAAAAACACAAAAAAATAAAAGTGAAATACGAGGAAATAAACAGATCCCACTTTCTGCGCACTCCGCTGACCGTTGGCCAAGAGAGTGCAAAATTGGACGAATATTACGCACCCCAAACCGAAAATCCATTCAATATTCCTAAAAACTCTGTCACCAAATTGCATAAAAGAAGAATTCTAAGTGATGCTATATTAGATTCCTCTAATTACGATGAATTGTTGATTAATTTGTCAAAATCCACAATAAAAGAAAACTCCACATCAACTTTAAACACAAGTTCTCCAATGATGATTAGTAACAAATCGTATTCTTGTGGCGACGCTCATTCCAAAGATTCTGATCTCACCAAAATTTCCTTTGTCGATACCACCACAGACAGCGCTATTTTTACCCTTTCCACCAACCATATATTTTCATCAATATCAAACATGCAATATTCCTGCCACGTTGGAAATAAATGCTCCTATCTCATCCAGCATTGTAAAGATCATCCACGTAACCGTTTACACAATTGTCCAAAAAAAGAAAAATTATTGTTAAAAAATTGCTTCATTTATCCAAATATACACGAAAATGCTGCTGCAGCCTCTGTGATTATGGTGGGTGGTGGGTTTACCAATTATTCTAAATCTCGTGATCAATATGAAAAGAGAGAATCTTTTACCTACCCATTAACGCGACTAAGCGGATCTCTCGACAGTCTCAATTCCTTGTCTATAGATAAAATTCGAGTACCATTGAATGGTCTCAAAAATTCTCAGGAGATATCAAGAAAACGGAGAAATGCTCAAACACAATCCGTAAAATTTCAACAATTGGTAAGTATATGGGAAAAACGTCAAAACGACGAATCTCTTGAAGAGAATATGCGAAAATTTAACGAGAACGATTGTGACGTTGATATTTGTCAGGATAAGTTTGATTCAAATCCTAGTTCTTCCACGTCCAGTTCCACTTCATTCAGAATAAAATCTGACAATAGAAATCTCGGTGCATACAAAATTAAGACCGATGAAATACCCAAACTTAAAAATGACATGTTCCCGCATGCTACAATTACCTCAGTGTCTTCCTGTTCCTCAGTTAAAGATATTCTGAACAAATTTGAATCAAAATGCAAAAACAAATTGTAAATGTTGTGCAATAAAATTAAATTTATGTTTCCATGTTTAATCGATATTGTTTTATTTTACCGCCATATTTTCGATAACAAATTTATTTATTAAAATGCTTCAAAGAGGGTTAAGATATATAGAAATTGAAAATTTCAAGTCTTTTGAAGGTCGACAAGTGATTGGACCGTTTAAAAATTTTAATGCGATTGTTGGACCCAATGGTTCAGGGAAATCAAACTTGATGGATGCGTTCGGTTTTGTACTGGGTGAAAAAATTGGGAAATTAAGGAGTAAAAAACTGTGTTATTTGATTCACGGAGCTCACATTTCAAAACCTGTTTCGAATTCCGCTCATGTCAAAGCAATTATATTCTACGACGGGACCGAACATGAATTTAAGCGAATTATTCGAGGTTCAAGTTCGGAGTATTATTACAACAATACAAGTGTTTCAGTCGATGAATATTCTCAAAGATTGCAAGATGTTGGAATTGTAATGAAAATGAAAAATTTTTTAGTTTTTCAGGGCCAAGTAGAGTCAATAGCTCTTAAAAACGCCAAAGAACGACGGATTATGGTTGAAGAAATGAGTAGGTCCATTGAGTTTAAAGAAGATTATGAATTGAAAAAAGATATTTTTGAGAAATCTTCTAGAGAACTTGATTATATTGTTAATAAAAAAACAAATTTGGTTAGCGTGATAAGAATGGTCAAACTTGAAAAAGTAGAAACTGAAAATTTTCTCAAATTAAAAAATAATCTGGAAAATGCTCATTTGATGTTTCATTTATTTAAAATTTATCAGGTTACAAAAGTTATCGATTCTTTAAAAGATAAACATGAAAAGTGTGTTGTTACTGCGAATTTGGTCGAAGACGATTCTTTAAAATTTAATGAACGAGAATCCAATATTTCTGTCAAGAGATCTGAATTGTTGAGGAGAAAAAACAGATATCAAAAAAAAGTTGCCAAGTTTGACGAAAAAATTGCTCTGTTACACCCAGAAACTGTAAAAACCGATGAACAGCTCAAACATGCTTTAAAAAGATTAAAAATGAGTAAACAATCCCATCAAGCGGCTATTGACAATGATTTGAATCACGAAAAGGAACAAGTACGTCTGATGGAAGAAATTTCATTATTTCAATCTCAAATTGATGTCCTGACTAATGAAATGAGTAGTAAATTAAAAGTTGTTGAAAAATCTGGGAATTTAAAACTGGTTAATGCACAGGTAAAAAAATATGAACATTTGAAAAGCAAGTTTTTAACTGAATCTTCTTTATTAAAACATGAAATTGCCAATGTGACTCGCGAAAAGTGTGCCATTGATGATTCTATAAAAAATGAACAACGTAAAATTAGTGATTTTGACCAACACAAGGAAATTATGAAAATTCGAATCGACAAATTGCAAAATTCTATAAAAGAACTTGAACATTTTATAGAGTAATGCTTATTTTTATTTATAAATAAGATTTGTTTAGAAAAACTCAAATTTACCTGAACGAAAATATTAGAGAAAAGGAAACTGTTGTAGCAAAAATAGATGCATCTTTAGTGCAAACTGAAAAAATTGAATCTGAATTGGATAGTATTAATTCAAAGTTAACTAATGTAAAGGTTGATTTACATGAAGACCGAAGGAGTACAAACAAAGCTAAAGTAATGGAAGCGTTGACTCGTGAATTTAGTAGTAGAGTGTTTGGCAGAGTAATAGATTTGTGTGAACCAAATCATAGAAAGTATTTTTAATTTTAATTTTTATACAATATTTTTAAGATATCAAATAGCTATAACCAAATTGATGGGTGGAAACATGGATGCAATAGTGTGTGATACATACCAATCGGCCCAAAAATGTATTCAATATTTAAAAGAAAACAAAATGTCCAGTGAGACATTTTTACCTTTGAATAATTTAAAAAATATTAAAATCAAGCAGCATTTGCGAAATGTGGAAATTGTACGTGGTGTCAAATTGGCGGTAGATGTAATTACTTGCAACCCCCCAGTCATTAAACCAGCCATTGTTTTTTCATTGGGAAATTCTTTAATTTGCAATTCTGTTGACGATGCTAGAAAAGTAGCTTACACAATGAAAGAAAGACACAAATGTGTGTCTTTAGAGGGAACTTTATTTCACGTTTCGGGTGTGATTTCAGGGGGGTCTCGGGATTTAAAAAAACAGGCACATAGATGGGATGATAAAGAAATTAATCGTTTAAAAGCAAAAAGGTATAGTCTTTTGGAAGATTTGAGAGATTGCATGAAAATTAAACGTCTCGAAAATGATTTGGGAAATATGGTATCTGATATTCAAAGAACCAAGGATAAAATTGGATATACCAAATCTGAAATCAAATCAAAAACTGTTCAAATAGAGCACTTAGTGAATGAAATGCAAAATATGAAAAAAAATGATAATTTAGTTACAATTGAAAATTTAAACAAAAAGTTGATTACAATTAGCGAAACTGTGGACAAGTTTCAAACAAAAATTGATAATTTGGAGGATAAAATATTTAATGATTTTTGTAAAGAAATTGGAGTAGATAATATTAGAATCTACGAAGATAATTCTGTTAGAATTAGACAGGAATATGAAGGTAAATTGTCGCAATTTAACGACCAATTATACCTTTTGAAAAATAGACTAGACTACGAAAAATCAAGGAATACTGATGCCATTTCCCAACAATGGAAAAATAATGTTGAAAAAGATAAAGTATTATCTGAAAAGTTGGAAAATTCTCTTGTTGACTTTCAAAATAAAATGGAAACTATTCATAAAGAAAAAAAAAACGTTGATGAAACCTTATCAAATATTTTAAAAGAAATTGATGAGACGCAGCAAGCGTACATTGAGTTTATTTCAGAAAAAAAGGAGATTTCAGCAAAACGACGCAAAATTCATAAAGATGTAAATTATGTTTCTGGTCAGTTAAATATACACAAAAATGATCGAGATGAATTGGTTAAAAGTGCTAGAATTAAAGGAGTTATAATTCCTTATGTGGAATCTATTAACGGTTCCATACAAAATTCAAACGCTTCTAATTCCCCTAGCATAGACAGCCAAGCTACAACCAACAATACCATAGGAAACACTTTACGTGTTCAAAAAATTGACTTTACATCACTTAAACGTCGGTTCTCCAGGTTAAATCGTATCAACTTTGAAAATTCTTCTGAACTAAAAAAAATTGAAAATGAAATTTTATCTGACATTGATAAATTTGAAAATATTATCGAAAAAATTGACGCTCCAAATTTAAAAGTTGATTCTAAGTTGATGGAACTGAAAGAAAAATTAACAGAATGTGAAACTAATTATACTCATGTAAATGATGTATTTATTGGCAATAAAAAGTATATTTTAATTTTGAGGTAGTGGTTCCCGATTCGTGGTCCAAAAATATATGCCTTGTTCTGTGAGATTCGAATAATATATAAAAAAAATTTATCAACTTTTGTTTAATTTTTAATATTTATTACAGAGTTGCTAGATGTGATAAAAAACCCAATTTTAATAATCTAAATTAAGGTAAAAACCATTTTCCAATATTTTTTTAAAAAACACGATTTTTCTAAATAGTATGAGAAAAAACCGTTAATTTTTTCATAATTGTTATATATTTCATGTTTTCTTTGAGCCCCAAAAAAAATAAATATGAATTGGGAACCACTGTTTTAAGATGTTATTTTTATTTCTTTTTAGAGAATTTGAAGAAATTAAAAACAAAAGACTTGTACGTTTTAACGACTGTTTTAAACATGTCTCAAATAATATTGATTCCATTTATAAAGAGTTGTCGAAATCTTCAGGTGCTCAAGCTTTCTTATCTGCAGAGGATGTCATTGAACCATATAATGCAGGGATTTCTTACAATTGCATTGCTCCCGGTAAAAGATATGCACTGATGGACAATTTATCTGGAGGTTTAATATTTATGAAATAAAAAAACATTTTAATTAGGTGAAAAGACAATTGCTGCGTTAGCTCTTTTATTTGCTATTCAAAGGTAGTCTTTAAGACTCAAATTGTTTCATTTGTTTAGTTACAAGCCTGCTCCTTTCTTTGTTTTAGACGAGATTGATGCTGCCCTGGATAATACAAACATTGGAAGGGTATTTACTTTTTTATTTATTAATAATTTTGGATTAGGTTACCTCTTACATCCAAAGTAAATCAAAATCAGAGTTTCAAACTATTGTTATATCATTGAAAGAAGAATTCTTTTGTACAGCCGATGCATTATTTGGAATATATCCAAAGGTTTTTATTTAATTTGAATTAAATAATCATTTTATTAATCACATTTTTAGATTGATCATGACTGTATAAGGAGTAAAGTTTTAAGCTTAGATTTGACAAAATATGATCGAAATGGTCAAGTTGGCAACGACTCAAACAGCATTGATTTGGAAATGCTTACACAAGATACCCACCCGCTGTCAGATAATTAATTTATTTCTGTTTTTGTAATTAAAATATTTATAATTTTTCTAAAAAAGTGCGCAACAGCAGTGTCAATATCTAAACCTATCATACCGAGATCCTCGACAAAATTTTTGTAAAATTGTGCATCAAAAAAATTATTCTTGAATATCAACTATTTTGTGTCAAATTTTCCATTTCCGGGTAGCTTCTAGCTGACAGTACATATCTTTATTTATACACGATAAAGGCGATAAGTTTGAGCCAATTTTGAAAATGCCAAGTGAGATTTTAGAATTTGGATAGCAGATTAACAAGTTAAATAATTTTTTCATTAGTATTAAACTTAATATCGTTATTGGCGTAAACAAGTGTCTGTCGTTCCAAATTTATAATGCATGAAGTCTTCATAAATAATGAAAAGTTTGGATAATAAGATTCATTAGACATCGATTTACATAGGAGGGTCATCATAACTTGAAAAATATTTTCTGGGTAATCAGGCAATCTTATTAAAGAGATTTGTTGCTCACTTCATACTCTTTTAGATAAGACTCACATAAAATAGTTACTAAAATAATTATCTATTATTTTATTTTATAAAAAATTTAACCTACTGCAACTTGCAATCTGCAAGTACATCTGTATTATGGAGTCTTGATTATTCGAAAATTTGAAAAACCGGTTATCGAATAATTCAAGTTATTTGAACAACGATTATCCGATTAATCGGAATTTAAAATTTTTAACACAAAAACCAATAATCCTTACTTATATAATATGCTACGCGATTTTTGTTTGTGTGTTCCACTTTATTCAAATAACTACCAGCCTTAGAATTTTATATAGTCCACATTTCAATTACAGTTAGTTTCCGGGACGTATAATAAGATAAATTTCAACCTCCACAATTCACATCTTACGGGTCAAAAACCCCAATAGTCCTTTTTTGGAAATCAAACGAGTTGGAGAATTTAAAAAAATACATACACTGATATGGATTTTAAAATCATAAACATTATCATATATTTCAATTTAAAAAAATATCTTCAGGAGCCAAACCACAAATTACCCTTCTTTTTTTAATGAAAACAGCCCTAGAATTTCAAAAAAATTTACAGGTGGTACAGTTGTATCCTGTTAACACACACAAAAAACTTCAATCCGAATAAATCACGACTTCACGGTCAAAAAAAAAATTTTAATATTTATATATTTTTTTTCGAAATATTTTATTAAAACTATACTATTACTATTACTGCTAACAAACAAAAAAATTAAGATAGAATAATTCATTTTAAAGTAAAAAGTAATGTGATATATGACTTCAATGATATACTTATGACAATTTTTAAAAATCCGATTATTCGAAATTATTTCCGATTATTTTTCTCCGATTATTGTAAACGATTAACCGGGTTTTCGATTAATCGGATATCATTCCCTAATCTGTATAAATGGGGATTTTTACAAAATTGTTTTTAAATTAATGTATGCCAAATAATGTCACGTCACAATTAAAGTAAATATTAAAAAGTTTAAAATAACATTAAATACAGCACGATTGAAATAAATACATTACTAATGAACATTTGTAACTAGTTTAGAATTCGAATTTCGAAAAACTTGAAAAAATGAATTATATTTGTTAATTATTTACATTAAAACCAAAAATAATATAATTTACAGATTTAAGGTGTTATTTGTTGTTATTCTTGTAAAATAAATGTTTAACGAGATGACGTACATGATTCAATTCTTTCTGAATTATAGAAATTTGATTTTCATATTTTTGATTAGATTCAGTAACAAAATCTCGCATAATATTTTGATTTAAAATTAAACCATCCCTGTCAAAAAATGGAGACCATTTATCTGGTATATACCTCAAGTTTGCAACAAGATTGGCATTTGTACATTGAATTTGACAATTTGGTATTTCTTCATTCAATTGCGGTATAATTTGTAAACTAGATGGAGAAGAACGGTTTGATGAATTTTTCGATACATTGATATCCGTTTCAATAGGTAAGTTTAAACTACACGCTTTTTTAAATTTATATGGGGTCATTTTGTTAAAATTGGATTCATTATCGGGAATAATCACGGGTGGTGTAATTAATTTAACAGACTCATCAGACTCAAAGCTTAAAGTTTGCATATAACTTTCTAAATTAAGAGATGATGTGACACTCACATTATATTCAGACATAAATTCTTCCTCAAAATCATCTACCATGTTATAAATGTCCTCAATAGATTTGGAAGGTCGTAACAGGTTTGAAATATGTTTATTGTGCTGGTCATATACATTGTTATAAATTTCTTTTGGCAAATTGAAATTATAACTGGTGTTTTCTGTATTGGTAATAGATGGATCATCAGTGGTATTATCGTCATTTAAAGTTATCACCAGACTGGTCACTTTTTCTTGACAATTTTTTAAATTGATGTCATAGCTTGTATTGAGTTGTTCGTGGTCTGATGTATTGTAAAAACATAAATCTTTCCTCTTAATATGGCTAATAACAGTGGAGTAACTATTATCGTCACGGTATAAACCAGTCCACAAGTGCATGTACTTGACGTCGTGTTTAACCCAAAGTGCTGTTTGTGTTCGATTTGGTTTGTACAGAGGATTCAACAATTCACTTTCATTGTTCGTCAAATAATCAAATAACGACAAAGTTTGGGTAATGCAATTATTTTTTCGTCTCTCGCTAATTGAATTGCACAAAAAATTACCAAACAAGTTGGAATGAGCATGAACGGCATATTTAATCAAAAAATACTGATTGAATTCAAATTCTCTCGGAAACTGTTTCAAAAGTTGATAGACACAATCAAGCCATTGTATAAATATCGGAGATAATTCTAAAATTGTGCCCTTTCTAGCTCCACTTCCCACGCGGTCAGCGAATTTATGCCCGTATTGACACCATTCTCTGTCTACTAGTATATTGAAACCTTCAATTGTTCTATGATAAGGATCCAGCATCAATTCTATAAGCGATGCAATTTGTGCTGTTCTGTCCCAACCATCAGAACAATGAACAAAGATTGGTACTTTATCGATTCTAATAGCCTTAGCCCCACACATGGCTGTTTCTAAAATATTAGAAACGGTTTGTAGCCACCATGATGTACCCACATTGATTAAATAGTTCTGGTCGTTCATTAATGTGCTGTATAATGCACTTCTGAGAGCAGAAAATTGATTTTTTACACTGTGAATATTGGGGATATTACGATACATGATTTTTGCAAATTTGTAATATTCAGCAATTTCAGTTCCTCCACCTTTGGCTCGATTGGCAACTGCCGCGGTATATGTTCTGAGGTCCATAAATATCATTGTATAAGCAGGTTCAGTCTTCCCGTCCGGTCCTTTTCTACAAAAAGCTGGAGGTTTAATATTGCTCAATAATCGATCTGCGTGACAAGCAATAGATATGGCATTCAAAAAATTTTCATCGTTGTTATTTCGCCACCCGACTATTCCCGTTTGTGGTTGACTAGACCTGACAACAACGTTGCCAGTTTCAACGTCCCTCCAAACAACAGAAGGAAATCTTGCCTTGGTACGAAATACTGAAGCTTGTTTGATTATAGCATCAGTGACAGATGTTGGAACTATAACTTTGTCAGGGTACGTGGGGACCATTTTTTGGTTCATATTGAAATCACTCACTCTCCAAGATCTACTAGGTATAAATTTCATGCGTTTACATTCCCTTTCAAAGTTTATGTCATTAGTATTTTTATTGGAAAAGTCATTATCAGTAATGGTTGAAGAAGACGATTTAGGGTATCTTACATCTCTATAATGGTTGCTTTTAAATGTAAAACACTGATCAGAACACCAAGCATGCAAATAAAAAGCAAATGCGTCTTGAATCTTTTCGCATCCTTCTGCAATCTTATTAAACCTACTAAGCCATAATTGTTGGGATTCAAATTGTTTAAAATCTATAGTTATAACTGGAATAGTTATCAAATTTATTCGTATCATTAGGTTTTCCGATATAACACTTTCTATCAAGCCCAACGGAATACTACGGCAGGACCTTTTACCACATATCGTGAATCTATAATTTGTTATCGCAATCGTATCATTTGTCGCTTTACCAATATATTCTACATACTCCCCGCACAGTAATTTATACGGTAACGAGTCGATAGATTCATCATCCACACAAGTCTTTTTCATTGGATACAATTCCTTGGTAGTAATTTGATCAACATCGTTCATAAATGAATATTCTCTTTCGAAATTCTAGGTAAATATAATACTAAATTTAATTATTTTTACCATGATTTTGGAATCATTTCATAACAATTTGTAACCTATATTAATTAAAGTGTAGCAATGGCAATTAAATACAAATCATTCCCAAACTAGTTGTCTAACAACTAATTGTTAATTTTCACTTAAAGTTTATACAACTTATGCATCGATTGTAATAAATTTACCATCATGCTGATTTATTCTTGTTTACGAGTCTATTTTCTTGTCAACCTCTAAAATTTCAAAATTCCAAAAATAATAATTTGTCTATATCAATTAAGAATTATCAGAATCGAACCTACTCAGCTCGAGGCCACCGAAAATGAAAATAGGTTCCTAAAAAAATAAAAAACGATACCTAATGTGACACTATTAGTGTCATAAAATGCGTCTCATTGACGAGAATATTCGGAATCATAAATATTTTTAATAAATTACATGTATGAAAAAAAATCTTTTTCATAACTACACAAATGTAGAATTTACAGCAGGGCTCGGCAACCTTTTGAATCTCGTGAGCCACTTTTGTATATCAAAAAATTTGTTATATAGGCCCCGTTTTTGAAAATTTATACATAATAGATTTCAATTTTAACTGAATAGAAAGTTTCTACTATATTCAACAAAATAAAATACGGTACATCTGAAAATTCAGTATTAAAATGATTGTAACATTTATTGTTTGTATCAATTACATTTTATTTTGTGTATAAATAATGTAATTTATGTAAAATATATTTATGTAAATTACATTTTAAAATACATGTAATTGGTAATAAAAAATAATATTTTTTATTGTAACACGAAATTTAAAGTAAAAAAATAAATAATTTACATATTAACCCAAAAGACCGAAAATTATTATGTGGGACACTGGATGCCGACCCCTGATCCACAGTGTAGATAGTTGATGGTCACGAACTATTTCCCCTCAAATTTGTAATAATGAAATTCTAACATAATAAAAATTATTATAAAGGTGACTGTATCAATAAAATAAAAAACAATGAAGGTTTTCTGCCAAGTTTTGCTAATAATTTCAATATACATCAATTTATATTTACATTATTTCCAGTCGTATTTCAAAGTCATTTTTATTCTTATAAACAACGGCGATGAAGAATATCCAGATAAAACCTGACAATAAAAGGTAATCTGACCATAAAAGAAAGAGTCCAGATGATAAATGTTTGTGATAGAAAAGTTTCGTAGCGAAGTGGAATTATAATGATGTTCATAAAACAACATTATATCTAATTTGAAAGAAAGCAATCTAAAAGAAAATCAAAAAACGTATCCCAAATTTTAAACCGATTAATAAGCTATGATAAATTGACATATAAAATGTTCAACAAATCTAATCAGTCGTGAATTGTATAAAAAAACACGTGAATCACGTGCTTTGACTTGAATCTACATGTATAAATATATTTTAATTTCCATTTTGTCCAGAAATCTGAAAATTTTGAGCTCGATAACTGCATTGACAAAATCCACGAGGGCGGGATAAACGTTAAAGAAAATCAGTGAAACGGTGTAAATACTATTTAGATTGCAAAAATAAATTATTTTGATAAAGGATGGCTGTTTACTTAAAAAGATTTCGCGTATCAAAGGTGGATTTACACGTGTTAAAAATACATTTTATTCTTTTAACGATGTATGGTAAAAACGGCACAAATTATTAATTTATACCTATTTAATGTGTGCCGTTTTTGTAGATTACCCTTTTAACAGTTTGATTTGGTCACCGATTGCGTCAAAATCCATAAATGCATTTAAAATACTACCGTCAAAAGAATTTCAAAGATTTAAAAAAAAATATTTTAAATATTTTATTAAAATGTAAGACTATACAAATATACACAAGCTATACATATCAATCAAAAATTAAGAAATACTTTATAAAAATAATTTAAGTTAACTCAATTCATATATACAAATTCATCAATGAAAAAGTCCTTTTTTCAAGTAATCGATAAAATTTTCATTTTTATCTTCTTTTTGGTAATTTTTACGCATATCTATATCTAAAAACGTATAAACAAAATAAAAACCACGACAAACCTACTAGATTAAATTGTCGCATGTCAATATCTAAACAAGTATGAAATCAATTAATAAAAACAATACCTCTAATTTTTCTAGCTTCCTGAGTAGCAATTTCTTTCGGTCTATCTCTATTTCTGTATTCAGATAGAGATAACTAGATGGAAAATAATTAAAATCAAAAAATTCGCTTACTTTTCGTTTGCCATTGGCAGGTGATGTTTCATTTTTTATTTCACTTGTGCCCACATTAGACTAAGTTTATATAAATTTCATTTAAAAAAAAAGTACCACAGTTTTTATAGAATTTTCATTGGTAAAATCATTTGAATCTTTACTAGACCAGCGTTTTTTTATGGGGTCTAGGATTAATTAAAAAAATAAAATAAACAATACAATTAATTTTTTTCGAGTTTGAATCTCCAACTGTAACGGTTGATGAATCCGACAATGCTTGTTTTAACCATCTCTACAAAAATAAAATACCAAAAAACTAAACTAAACCTTTTTTGCAGAAACATGTATAGAGGATTGTTCAACATTAATATCGAAAACTGTGTCATCCTTTAGAGAATTTAACGATTCTACAGTTTCATCGCCTTCAGATTTATGATTTAAAGAAATGTTTTCAACGGATTCGCACTTCACATCTTTATTAAAATTATCATCTTCTCGGTCCGATAATTTTTCGAATGATTTGGAAATTTTTTTAATTTTATTTTTAGACTTTGGTTTAGACTTTGGGTTTTTAGATTTTGGTTTTACTTTAATTTTTGATTTCTAATTTAAAAAATAAAATACTAATAAAATACTAAAACTAACCTTGGGTTTTACAGATTTACGTCGAGCATCTCGCTTTTCTATTTTCGCAAAGAGTTCCATCAATTGTGCAATCTTGCGTTCTTCACGAGTCTAACATAATATAAAATAAGAATGCAAAAAACAAGCACACCATAATAATTTCAAATATAGACGGAATGTATTTTTTCTATTATAATTCTCATAATCTATTATCAATCAAAAATAAACTTTATAAACGTCAAATATTATAATTAAAATACCATTTTCGAAATAGGAATAAGTTGAGCTTTAACAGGTTCTTTTTTAGAAGAGTTTTTAACTACATAGTCATCATCGCTAAACTCATCAAAAGATTCTTCAGAACTATTTTCAATGGTTTGCTTGCTGTAGGTTTTTTTTCTAATTTTTTTGAGTGTTTTTTCTTTAGGGTGAGCTTTTACTTTAATTTTTGGTGTAGAAGTTTGCACGGGTTCTACTGAATCTAATTTAAACGCAGATACAATAGCAATCGGTGGGTTAGCTTTAACTGGCTGAATTTTTTCCGGTTTTACAATAGGTTTAGGATAAATTTTTTCAACAGGGAGTAATACAGGCTCAATTATTTTTTCAATATTGACAACTTTGATATCCTTTTTAATTTTAGGCGTTTCTACAATAGATTTCTTGATAGGTTTTTTGATTCGCGAATCTACCGGACATCTAAGACGTTTGCACGCACATTCAACGTAATATTCGCATTTTTCGTAGTCAATATCAAAAGGTATGGTGATTTCCACATTTTTGAGGATATTTTGAGTAGAATAAACAATAAAATGAATTGAATCATTTTGAAGAATATGTTGAACCATGCAATTTGGAGTACAAGATCTTCTAATGAATCTAGACAGGTTTCCGAACTTATTGGAGTCGATCAAAATTTCTTCTTGGAATTTTTTATAAAATAAGGCATAATTGCATGCAGAAACGTAAATATCATTGTCTAACAAGTAAGAATCAAGAAGACCTACTTCACCAACATACTCAATAACAGGCTGATCGGTTGGTATATTATTTGAAGCACATAAACATAACGTGTCAGCGTCGACTAAATTTAAATAACAATTTTCGATTTTATTTGAGATCTCAAAATTGCATTGTGCTGGGTTGAAGATATTTTTTAATTCTGATCGAACAATATTGTTTTGGCAGAATGTATAATTCACATTGAGTTTATTAATAATAAAGGACTTTTCAGGAAACGATAAATGAGATGTGTCGGATTGTCGTTTTCGCCTTTTTCTGTATAGACTAATAATTTTACGTCGTTCGATATTGACTTGTTTAACGTGGGATTTGGAAGGTTTAGAGGTTGGATTGTGAAAATAATCATTGATTGAACTATTATCTGCATTTCTGCCAATACTAATTTCGTCTGAACTACTGTTGCTAGTTAATTTGTTTGCATTTTTTTTCTGAAGCAAAATAGCTCGTTTGACATCAGTAACACGGGGACAACAAATTTCGCATAAATATTCATCGGGAATGGTACTCTTGTCCATTCCCATACATACGACATGCTGCCAAACGCCACATTCATCACAACAAATCATGTATCCATCGTCATGTTCAAAACCACAAATACAGCGAGTAATGTATGCTTTGTCTTTTTCAATAAAAACTTTTTTATCAGCTTCAATTTTTGGTTTATCTAGGCGCTTTTTACTAAAAATAGATGCCGTTTTTTCTAAAACTCTCGGAGAATTGTGTAGTTGAACAGACATTGGTGAAATTTTTTCGTGGCTATTTGTTGAATTTTTCAAGTTTATTGATACCTTTTTCTTTAACATTGGTGATGTGGATGCATAGACAGTGCACCCATAACTGTGATCCTATAAATATGAATAAAATTAGGCATTACAAATGGATTACTTGATATGGTATTGTAGGCCGAAAGTAAGTATCTTTGTTGTGAACAAGTCTGATCATATTTAAAAAAAATAAAATATAAGAGCTTACGTTTCAATTTTAATCTTGTTGGCAGATACGGATGCGGAATTGTTGATGGGGGCGTAAGATGGTGGTGCAGGTGTCGGGAACTATGAAACATTTATAATTATTATGACGTGTATTGAAATAAAGTAAATACATATATAATTGAATAAATAAGGCACATCCATGACAATATACAGGTGAGCCTATTTGTACAAAACAATAAAATAAACAACTAAAATTCGTTAATTTACTATTTGTCTAAATATCCAAGTAACAAAGTACATGACAATGTCTAGACGTTAGATTTTCAGTAAAAAGTAAACACATTGGCAAACCTGACATTCATTTAAAAAGATAAATACCTGTAGTTGAGACTGGGGAGAACCACTAAAATGATTATTTGTGTCGGCAGACCCGTTGACACGATTCAATGCAATGCCGGCGGAGTTTAATATTTTTTGGTTTGATTTTAAATTTGCATCCACGTTTTGAACGTATTCAATATTAATATTTACGCCGTCCACTTGTGTGTTTTCAGATGAAATTACCATTATCGAGTTATAACAAGGATTCTAATAAGTTTAGTCGTTCCATAAACAAAAAATTTCTTGAAATATTACCAAAGAGGCATCTAAATCGTATTTTAAATTAAAATTATATCAAACTACGCTTTAATTTTGTATTTATATTCTCGTATGAGTTTTAAAATTGGAGAGAAGTACTGCTTCAAGTGACATTGTAAGTTGCTGCGTGATAAATAATATTTAGACGCAGACAAAATAATAAATTTTGTAACTATGATTTAGTTACCTAGGCCATGTAAACTTGATAAAAATTATGCACTGCACAGACGCACTTTATTATGTTAGTGTTTCTTGCCTACTGTCTGTAATTCTGTTTTTCCAAAACTTCGTCGCTTTATTATAATTATGAAAGTTACTTGCAACAAGTCTGACTAATCGTCTGAACTATATAGTTCGTGATTTATTTATGCAATTAACTGGTCTACATCTGTACTAAATTACTATTCAATTTGTCGACTTTAAATTCTTAGTTCAAATCAGGAATTTAATCTGCCTTTCTTTTGTGTTGAAA
Organism: Intoshia linei; assembly: GCA_001642005.1. Classification (NCBI taxonomy): domain Eukaryota; kingdom Metazoa; phylum Orthonectida; family Rhopaluridae; genus Intoshia; species Intoshia linei. The sequence continues at coordinate 11,351 of LWCA01000080.1, read as the reverse complement.
TTTAAAACTAAATATAATTGCACAAATATAGTCTTTTACGAATCCTATAACTTGTAATACAATTACTAATTATAAGATCTGAAATAACAAAATCCACAAAACAAATATTGTTACATGGGTTATCGTTTTCACTAGATAAGCCAAATTATAGCCGATAACGGAGTAAAATTGGCGAGTTAATTATTTTGTGATAATTGTATTCTGAAAATTATAAAAGAAATATTTTTGGTTTGGTATTTATTGTGCAAGATTAATTTTTTAATTTAATTAAATTTCAATAAGATAAATTATACATTGCAGATCGGTTTTAGTATAATTAAATTATCGTGATATGACTAGGGTTACCAACATTAAATTATCCTCAACCAGAATTTTTGAGCGAAACTCAAAATTTGGTTGAAGCGCAGCGAAGCGTGTTTTTTTTTGTTATTTAAAAAATTTTTTGGTGGCCCTCTTTTACTTTGGGGTCTCTTTTTCAAAAAATAATAACAGTTTACATACAATTTTTATTGCAAATTTCAAAATGAATACTTTAAATTTTTCATAACAAATAGAACATTTCAAAATGACTTCATAATAAAGACTTTAGAGAAAAAAACAAATGACACAACACAAAAGAAGATCAAAATCATTTATTTTCGAAAATTATATTTTTGTTGAGTTTTGGCCATATTAATAAGGTTAATTTGAGCAGGCTGTTATAAGTCGTTCATAAAATCTTGAATTTGGTGTGTAATTCCTTATTCATCCAATATAAATAAAATATGTCTGATCTGATCATTTTGATTAAAATAATTAAATTACCCTGAGCAATATTACTTAACCCTAAACCCTCAGTTAAATTTGAAAACCCGAAGTCTCAGGGGGAAAATAACGCAGTTGGCAACCCTAGGTATGACGCACTACCACTAGATCGTAAATCAAAGGATCGTAAAAATAAACTTCGTAACTAAACTAAATATACTAAATTGAGTTGGATAAAAAAATACTTGCTACGCAATTTTTAAATTTCAAATTTTTATTTTCAAAACATTTTTATTAAAACATTTAAATTTATATAAGAAACTAAACAACGAAACTAAACAACTTTGTTAATATCATTTTTATATTACAATCCTTTGCAATAATGGTAAAATTCAACTGAAATGTTTATAAAGTGAAGATTCAGTTAATTATTGATACACAGTTAATATTAGTAAGTATTTATTAAATTGGTTCTGAATATATGTCATCACATTGAAAATGACAAAATAGGTTTTTATAATTTTATTTTTTTTGAAATAATATGCTATTTATGAAAATTTTTAGGTTTGGACTGTTTTTAATTTATTTTTTTGGTATAATAAAAATGTGCCCTCGGCAGAGCTAGGTGCTGTTTGTACGTAGTACATAACAGTCAAGCTAGTAATATATATAAGCAGAAAACTAGCTCCGTGCATCCTTTGTAAACTGGTTAAAAACCACTGATTTAAAGAAACACAGTAATTGTGACGTCAAATTGTATGAAATGACGAGTTATCCTATAACTTAAAAAGTTATAAAACGCCGTTATATTTATAAAAATGAATAATATAAGTGCATAGTTAATACTGCACTGAATGAAAAAGGTATAGCTATTTAGAAATAATGTATTATCGCCATAATATAAATTTACCGTGCAACAAACTTTAGTAAAATTGAAATATGAGATTTGATTAAATTTAAATGATTAATGGAGGATTTATTTATTAAATGGGAAAATACGATAAGTGCGATAAATAAAAATACATTAAACCCACAAGATTTGATTTCTGCAAATTTGGTAAAATTGAGAATAGATATTTACCATCTACCATTTATTTAGGTTATAAATGAATTAAAAAATTCACCACTATGCTGGTTATTTTGTATATCCACTGCTAAAAAATGTATTTCATTAATAACGAATGAAAATAAAATTTTGTTGTTCAATTGTTTGAGTTTATTGCAAGAAAACATTAGGTAAACGAGATTTTTAATTTACAAATTTTATGTAGGGTGAAATGGGGAATTTACGAATTAAACGAAAAAAAAGAAATTAAAGAGTTTATTGTTATTTACATTCAATCTTGTAGTGAAAGTATTCCAAGATTGGTTATAGAGTCAGTATCAAGTGTTATGGTAGAAATAATAAAACTGGAATGGCCTCAAAATTGGAAGGACATGCATTTAGAATTGAGCGAAACGTCTAAAATTGGGATAACTCAATTGAAAATTGTTACAAAGATTTGGAAAAGGTTATTAGAAGATGTAGACAATTCAGAAAAACTTTCAACGAGAATGGCGGATATACGCCGTGCTATATGTAGAATATCTAACAATATAATAACCTTTTTTAAGGGTCAAATAACTGATTACTTGATTTTGTCGTTTCGGAATGATAATTTTTATGTTGTAATGAACGACACTTTTGATGTTCTGGCCTTATTAATGCCAATAGCAGAATTTCATTATTTTACTAATCAAGATTGGTTTGTAAACCTGTGTTTTTCAGTTTACGAACATTCAATGACTGAAAACAAAATACAACTTTGTAATCAAGCCTTGAACTGTCTTAATATATATGTACAATCTGCGCATAAATCTCATTTGAAACAAATTATAGAAAATTTATTTTTTTCTACAAAAATGTGCGACTTTTTCGTTCATTTCATGTCTTTTTCTCAGCAGTTTAATGAACAAATTTCTTCTACTGTGGAATTGGTAATTAGACTATTTCATGCTTTCCCCTCAACCACTTTCGCAAACGCTGTCACTTATGGAATACGTGATGTACAAAAAAAGGAACTTATTAGAAAATTTATTACTCTGTCACTAGAATCCTTACCTGTCCTGTACTCCTCAGAATGCAAATATTTATGTACCATTATCTTTACGTTTTGGATTCCATTAGTTAGAAATGGCTTTCAGAAAACGGATGTATTGGCGTTAATGAAACAAGCATTCATTATCCACATTGATTTATGTAAAGAGAATGCTGATTGTGTTCAGTTTATGGACGATTCTATTTCAAAAAAAAGTCTTCAAGCTAAAATTATTTCATTTTGGTCATCCCAAAATTCTTTCAAAGACGCGGAATTGTTTGAATTGGTATTTGACTACCTCAGACAAGTTTCTGACACGACAGATGAATACACCTGGTCTTCAATGTATGCTTTCTCTACTCATAGCTTGAAAAAATTCAGCATTCCCATTTCCTCAGAACAAAATGAGTATCTCCTCAACTTTTTACTCGAAACCATTAAAATGACAGATAACAGTTTCATTTATTATAGATGCATGACTATTGCCCAGTTTATAAAATTTATCATTATTCAGGACCAAGATGTACTCATTTTCGTCAGCGAAATTTTCAAATCGTTTATGAATTTTTCGGAAACCAACCATTTAAAAGCTCTGCTGAGTATATATAACAAATTTGCGATTCATTACGGGACAATTTTGTGCAATGACATCGACAACATTTTCAATATTACTAATCAAATTTTTAAATCAGATAAAAAGTATCTTCATAAACGCCAACTTTTAGAAACGTATTATATAATTGGTTTGAAATTTGACAATTACGAACAAATTCAGATGGTAATAAACAACATTTACGCAATGGCTGAAGACAACCTATCCGATATTCTGCAATTTATCAACAATAATTTCATTTTCAAGTACTTTGTTTCCATTCTTGCTGAATATTACAATACGAAAAATTGCAATGTTGATTTTTTCGGAGATGAAAAATTTTGTCATTCTATAATTTCGTTTATTGGAAAATTGATTCATTTTACTGAAATTTTTGGCATTGTTGCTTCAGTATCTCCAAAAATTGATTCAATTGAAAACCTTGACTCTACACTTTCTGGAAAAAATTTGAATTCTAAATTTAAATTTAAGAAACTTTTCGGTCAGTCAATTCGAGGCCATCAAGTCAATATTATCATTAGCCCAAATACTGACTATATACTTAAAAATATTGAAATCATTTTTACCATCAAGAGCGCCATAACGAAATTGTGGAGCCAAGAAATTTTAGAGTCGTTAAAAAATTCTTTTCCAGTATTATATGATGCATTAAAATGTGTTGATTGGTCCGTAGATGTTTCTGAGGAAATTGAAAAGGAAACATTAAAATCAAATAAAAATTTCGTTTGCATGTTGCGAGATTTGATGACTTTTATTACAATACGGTTGGGTAATGCAGTTGAAGTTCTTGGTGAATCATTTTTTTTAATTCCAAATCTAAACGATCTTATGAATGATGCTTTTTTGGATAATCTCTCTTACATGCCATTTCGACAGATTGATCATTTTATTCAAAAATTTATATATAAAATCTTGAAAAGCAACTTTTCTAAAATTTATAAGACGGATTTTATTGAACCCTTTTTATGTAAATTTTTTGATCAGTCTTATCAACGAATTTTGAATTTGTGGTACTTGGATTTAGAGGAATTTGCTCAAGTTAAGAATCAGTCTGATTCTACTAATTTTCAAGTAGATGTCAAGTATTTTTGGAGTTTCGTTCACTCTTTACTGTTTTGTCTCCAAATTGTTCTCAATTCTGGATACTACACTTCCCTTGAATTAAATACTCGTAAAAGTTTTGCTAAATTCATTATCGATGCATTGTATTGCAAAAATAGCGGTGTACATACAACGGCCATTGATTTAATTGATAATCGTTTTAAGGAGGTTTGTTTACTTTAATTTTTGTATGGTTTTTGATTTTAGATTCTATTGAAATTAAACGGAGATGGGGATTTTTATCAAGAAATTTTTAAGAGATATATATTAAGTGTCGTAAGAAATGCTCAAATGGATTCTCCAAAATTGTATAGAATTGGTGCTATGATTTATAAAGCCTTTGTAATTTAAAAAATTTTTTGTGGTTAATCGGTTTAAATTAGAATTTCCATTGTTATGATAAAATTCTATTTGGAATGTCAATTGAATGTGAAAATTACAAGGTTTGCTTTTTCAGTTTATTTTTTATTTTTATATTAGGTTTTCGAAAAAGTGTTTAATTCGAATAGGTCAAATTTGAAGCAACAATCCGTTGCTTTCAAAATGTTGATGGAGCCTATTGTTGAGGTATTAATTCATTTTTAAATCATATTACACTTATTTAGAAAACACTTAGTCAAATGTATAAAATTGAAATATTTAAAAACAAATTACCGGAACTTATCATTACCAAGCCTCAAAAATCTTGTAATACCTTGAATGTATTTTTTTAAATAAATTTTATTTAGTTTTTAAGATACATAACGCTTTTAAAAAAATTAAAAAAACAATTGCATTTTCACAGTCAAAACCAGAAATTTGTTAAGTATGAAAAAAATTTAGTTCAGCTAGTTTTTTCAAATTTTAATGTACATTAATCATAACGGTAAAATAAGTATTATCCTTCAGGACTCTATCATTCTTATGAGGTTAATGTAAAAATTAATATCATAAGGTAACACTTTCATGACCAAAAATTCAATTTGTTATTTATTTTTTGATTCAAAACAAAAATATTCCACAATTACTTCAGGAAATTAAAAAAAGATGATTCTGAAACAGTTTTATCCATTTGAAACACACAAATTTACATATTCACTGTTAAAAATTGTAATATTATATCATATACCAGCTTGTATGTTATTGTTCATCCGAAGGTGGACGTCTTTGGGTACATGTTTTTATACCTTAAAATTATCTTAATTGGTTTAAATGTATCTATTACCTTTTTCAATTCTACTGGCCAAATAATTATTTGGCCAATAATATTATATTAATAAATTATTAATTATGTAATGATTTATTTCAAATTTTTTGAAAATCCTTTAAATCAGCGTTTTTCAAATGCCGGTTCGCGGACCAGTTAAATATTTTTACTAATTAGAAATCAATTTATTATATTATACTTTTTTGTCAAATTGTTTTTAATTTTGGCTGGTAATTTCACTTTAATATTGTAAGCGATACATTTTTTCTTTTATTACCGGTACGCCGCGAATAGAATCGAATTTTAGACCATAATTCACCATATTTTTTAAATATCGCCCCTTCCATAATTCAAAATATAAATCACATATTTTTAGATTGATAAAATTTACTATAGCTATACTAAGTGTTTTCAATTACCTGTTTGTAACAAGGTTTAATGTTACTCAAATTTTTAAAAAATCGACCTGAGATTTTATATTTTTAGTTAATATTTACACAATCAAGGTATTTATTAATGATTAGCGTATTTATTAGTTGATTTTTTTATTCAATTAAATTTTAATTTTTTCGCTAACATTTAAATTTATGTTATCTACTTAATATTGTAAATTTTAAAGTCCTGAAACTAGTGATTGTGCCGGGAAAAAAACCGGGACAAAATTCCTGGGATTTTTATGATTTACTGGGATTTCCCGAAAAAAATTGAGACATACCTGTATTTGATTTATGTTTGTTATTACTATGAAAATATGATAATATTATAATATTTAAAATTTACCATTTCAAAAATCCACTTCATCAAACCACAAATAAAAAATCTAATTTTCCAACCCTTAATAAAAAAATATCCTTTTTCCAATATTTTTTTTAAAAACATTTTATTCCAACCACAAATTACTAACGCTTAAGGGAATTATCCTCTTTTTCGAATATTATTTTGAAAAATATTATGAGTTATTACGAACTGGAACGCTATCATCAAGATTGTTAAAATTAAAGGAAGCACTTATGACCATTCAACCAACGTCAACACAAAGTGAAAGAAATTTCTATACTGCTTCTAATTTCATTACAAAACGTAGAACACGTTTCAAAAACGAATCTATCAATATTATGTGTGTTTTGAAACACTTTTTCAACAATCTAAAATAAATAAATTAAATTTGTAAATTTCAATCTAGATTTGTGTTATTTCATTAATTATATTTCTTTTTGTTTCTAAAATTAATTAAGGTCTCTAAAATTTTTAATGCTTCTATATTTTATATAAATAAAAATTTTTTATTTTTCCCAAGAAAGCACAATCACTACTTGGTACTCCGTAAATTCATAAAAAATGCACTGTAGCAAATTTGATACATTCGTCACGAAAGGGTTAAAAAAATAGTGATACTTTTGTATGTTATTTAGTATGAAATTTAAGGAATGGACTTTAAAATTTTAATCAAACGACAAAGAATAATTTTTGACATTAAAAATTTTTTATTAGATTATGTATTTTGTGAAATTAAATAGAAAAATCTCCCTAAGTGGGCGATTCACCCACCGTTGAGAATCCCTGCTCTAACTACTGAAGAGACTAAAAAAGTTGTTAAAATTAATTTTTTTTAAATTTAGATAAAATGTACTTTAACTGTGACTTGCTAATGGTAAACTTTTTTCTTTAGAGTTGTAAAAGTGTATTTTTATATTCTTTTGTTCTTTTAATATGATAATGCAGCTGTTCTCAACATACTTTGCAGTTGGTAATCCTAAACTAAAAAAAATATAATTTGGTACCCGTAATAATTTCTATTTATTGTAACTATAATAGCATGTGAATTAAAAAAAATCAAATAAAATAGTTAGTTAAACTCTACCTTATCAAAAATAAATATATTGTACACAAATATTTATAATTTATGAATAATAAAGTGTGAGTCATAGTATGAGACGAACTGGTACCCCAAAATAATTTATGGTACCCCATTTGAGAACCGCTTATCTTATAATATCAGATAATGGTATAATCTTTAGAATGGACATTGTCCATGTTAAATCACTAAAGTTATTAACATTGTAAGTACTTGTGATATTTATTTAATTTACTCGAAGAATTAATTATATGAAAAAAATAATCCAAATAGCATCTAAATTAACGGACAGAAAATACCTTCCATATCTGTCAGTCACATGTAGTGTTGCATTAGGTGCATTGGTATTATACTATGGAAATTCATGTCTAAATGCTCTTACCACTAGAAGAATTTGTAAAAAGCGTAAAACCCTATTTAACCAAAAATTGTCCAACTTTTATTGGCAATTGAGAGATAAGGTAATTATTCGTATTATTCGAAGAATTAATTAACAGTACAGATCAATATATCTGAAATTAATGAAATCTGTAGCATGCCTGTATTACAACTTGTCGAAAAACTGAGAAATTCGGAAATAGACCCCATATCAGTTCTACGAGCTTATCAATATATGGTACATATGCGTCAACAGTGTTCAATGAACATTGTTCATATTAATCATAATTAGATATTTTAGGCCATTGTTGCTCATTTTGAAACTAACTGCCTTGTAGCGTTCGATTTTCAAGCTGAAGTAAAAATACATTTATTACGTGTATTTTTCTATTACTAATTTTTAGGAAAAATTAACTGTACGCCTTGAAAAAGTTGAAGCAGTGGGACCTTTACAATATCTACCAATCAGTATAAAAGACAATTTCTTTATGAAAGTTATTCTAACTTTAAATTCTATTCTAACTAATATATAGGATTTCGATTGTACTGTGGGTATTCCAAAATACGTTGATAAAATTCTAGAAAAGAATTCTCCAATCATACAAGTACAATTTTTAATTATAAACATTTTTATCCTTAATTTCAAGTGTCTAATTGACCATGGAGCCATTTTGTTTTGTAGAACAAATATTCCTCAAACTGGGCTTAGGTAATGTTATCGTCATTATTAATATAGTTAAATTAGTCTTCATACAATTAATCCAATTTTTGGTAATACTACCAATCCTCTTAAATCACGTTCTCTCCAATTTACACCTGGAGGTTCATCTGGCGGTGAAGCTGCCTTAATAGCCTTTGGTGGTTCCATATTAGGTTTATATTTTACTTTTAATTGTTAATTATATTTTAAATAGGACTGGGAAGCGATGTTGCTGGATCATTGAGAATTCCTGCTGCCATGTGTGGAATTTATTCTTTAAAACCTTGCGCCGCTCGAGTGGGGTAAATGAGCAATTATTATAATTTAATTCACCATCTATTTATAACAACGATACAATATATACTATTATATTTATTCAATATATTCAATATCAATTTTCACTCGTACTCATTATAGCAAAGGTGGGGAAGCATTTATTGTTTGTAGGCCTTACTAACGTCCCAAAAATTTTTATTCAAATACAGCAGTGCTTCTCATGGGGTGACTGGTTACCATCAAGGGTGAATATGAAAATTTTAGATGATTGGGGGTGAATGATAAATTTTTAGCATATTTTATGTAATTTAGTAGAATCTTATGGAAAATACACAAATTTTACCAAAAATCAATATTTTTAAAATATTATATTAACATATATAATAAGTACAATATGTAAATAAAATGATTTTGAGTAATGAGTAAAAATAATTCAAATTGTTCTGAAATCCACACTTTCCCCACATATACATTACGGGCTCTAATGTTAATAATTTACCTCCTTATTAAAAGTGAAATTCCAAAAAATGATTGATTTTGAAAATTCCTATTATTTCAGCGATTTTTAACTCTGTATCGCGCACAACCACATTTTAACAATATAAATATTTCGCAACCTTCGATATTTGAGATAGATATTTAAAAGGCTTGTATTTATCACGTCAGTATTTTAATCCGTAAAGTGTCAGTATTTTATATGATTTGTCAGTAGAAATATTGAATTGTTAGTTGATATAATGGATTTTCAGTATTTTAGGTGTCAGTATTTAAATTGGAAGGGCAGTAAAAAAATTATTTTGTCAGTATTTTAAATATACTGACATTTTAATATTTATATTGACAATTTTTGTTGAAAATACTGAAAAATTTTTATTAAAATACTGAGAAATAAAATACTTCCCTATTTAAAATAATTTAAATTGTAAGAATTAAATAGAATCTCAGCCAAAAATATTTTTGATGAGACGACATGGGGTTGTACCTCATGATTCATAAACCTGCAGTATTCCATATTGTTATTATATTCATTCATAGTGTATATTTTTCATTTTTTAATAAACATATCAATACGTTCGATATATTAATTTGTTCTTTTTAGAAGCACTGATAAATGGATAGATCGAAAAGAACAAAAATTAAGTAAATTTTATTATCAAGTTATAAATATTTGTTTGCAGTTGTATCTGTTAGTGGACCAATGTCTAGAAATGTCGACGGTTTAGTATTGTTGATGAAATCAATGTTGTCTGAGAGAATGTACCAATTGGATCCTTATTTGTCTCCAGCTTTATTCAGAGATAACGTTAGTTTAATTTTTTAATTATCTCACATTTAACCCTAATGGCCAATGGAATAACGGATCATAACTAGGGCAATTTTTTATTGACCTATAGAATATCAAAAAAACTGACCTAAAAATTAACTTTACTGACTTTATCTGACCTTAAAATTTTTGTTTGTTTCTATGGTTAATACCAACTTAATCTACCGTACTCTTTTCGTAGACCTTAAATTAAATCAATACAATATTTAATACACATTAATTTTAATATTCGCATAGGCCATAAGCATATAACCGATCATGATGGTTTCGGTCACTTTAGATAATAAATTAATATGAATAAAACTTAAAATAAGGAATATTTATGTATGTAATAATAAATATGAATAACAAGGAATTGCAAATGAAACAAACGTTGTAAATCTCATTGTGTGATGTTAGAGATGTTGAAAATTATTAATGTTTATTGTAGTATAACATAGTATACTTAGCATTATCTGGTAAAAATTGACTCTGTTTAGTTAGCAATTTTTTTAACAAACTGAAACTACGTTCAACACTATTTGTGGTAGATGGCGCTTTTCTTAATAAATTGTATATATAAGGTATTTGTTCAATTGTGTTGTTCATTATATCATAAATGTCATTTTTTTAAGTCGAATATCCTTTAAAAAAAATATTGACTTTATGACATTTAAAAAAAACAACTTACTTTATGGCATTTATTGACTTTATAAATTGTTAGTTAGCTAATTAATAAACATAATATTGATATCATGGTGCTTGTAATTTCGTGCTGATTATTATATAATAAATGGCATTTTGCCATAAAAAACTGCCCTAATCATAACGTTTCTTTATTTAACGGTGAAGTGTTTGTTAAGTTAGTACCGAGGTGGGGAGAGTGCTGCTTTATTGACAATTTAGTTCGGCCTTTTGAACAATTTGAATTATTTTATTTTCAGGTTATTCTCGATATTTTGACAAAAATAGTTGACAAAAAAGTGTTCTAAATATCGTGAATAACTAATAGCAATATTTATATAGCGAAAAATACATTTAGATTTGAATTTTTTAAATATTCATTTAAGTAACATTTCTATAATATACATTTTTATTTTTATAACAAATTTTTTTA
>LWCA01000023.1:0-79068 GCA_001642005.1 Intoshia linei | reverse complement strand
AAATATCATATCTAAGAAATTAATATCGAAAACTAAATTTCCTTACAATCAGACGAAAGGTGCATCATTTTCAGAAACACGGACCTTAAATATTATCATAACTAAGAACTTAATATTGAAAACTAAATTTCCTTACAATCAGACGAAAGGTTCATCATTTTCAGAAACACGGACCTTTGGTGTCATCAGATGCAAATAGGTATTAAAATTACACAGAAATGTAAAAGAAAACATTCAGATTAAAAAAATCCATTTTTTAACGAAACACAAATTTTAAATATCATATCTAAAAAATTAATATCGAAAACTAAATTTCCTTACAATCAAACGAAACACGGACCTTAAATATTATCATAACTAAGAACTTAATATTGAAAACTAAATTTCCTTACAATCAGACAAAAAGTTCATCATTTTTAGAAACACGGACCTTTGATGTCATGGGATTAAAACGATTAAAAAGCTAAAAATTTAGACACAGTAAAATCTGAAATTAACACACAAATATAAATTAATAAAATTTGATTACACTCAAAGACGAGCCTTATAATCTGAAATATCAGCTTCTTTATGGAAAATATGAAATATAAAGAAAGAAATTACTTGACTTTAATCTATTGACATCACGAACAATGTGAGTCATTCCGGCCTTGTATCCGAAAAAGGCAGTTAAATGTACAGGTTTTTTTCGATCATCTTTGGGAAAAGATCTAATTTTTCCTTGATGTCGTTTCGTTCTCTTTCTAGGTAAAAAGGCTAGGGATCCGTGTCGCGGTTTAGAAAACTTTCGGTGAGACTAAATTGCACAAATAAATGTTATAATTACTATAAAATAAATTAGAAATAAGAAAATATTTAAAAATCATACCATGTTTAGCGATCGATAATATAAATTTACAAAATAAAGTTAATATATTTAAAAAAGACACAAATTAAATAAAGTTGATATAATTAATTTTATATTTGTAAATTAGATGCCAATAGAAAATTTTACTGATAACAATTCAGATGTTTTAGAGCCTGTCGAGAACCCTCAAGGGTTAATTGGTCGTGCTATAGCTTTAATGTTTAAAACTATTCACTCTCCAGTCAAATTGTTTAGAGGTAGTTTTTTAAAAGTAAATTAATGTAGTGATTTTGTTCATTGCATTTTGATTATAATAATTATCAGGTCCGAAACTATACTACCCAAATACCTATATGGTGGATAGTATTATATTTCATCTTTAAAATTTTGTTTTATTGCTGATTATTAATTTTATGCAAATATATTTTTTGATAAATAGACATTATCCGTCCCATTCAATTACGAAATCAAAAAAAATTTTATCACAGACGTTATAATCGAGTCCCAACTATAGATGAATGTTATGATAATGACATGGTCTGCAGATATGAAGCTAAAGAACAATTACATCGAGACATGTATTTTTTATATTTTAAATATTAATTTATTCAGGAAGGTTGATATGAGAATTCAAACCCTTTTGCAAGGAAAAAAAGACGCATGCAATCTATATTACGGCGGTGAAAAAAAGTGTCATTATATTACTGAAATGATTGACGAAGCGGCAACCAACTTTTTAATCAAATGTAACTTTTGAGTTATTTTTTTACTTTAAATTTCGTTTTGATGATAGTTTATTTTAACTTTAAGGCAGGGGTAGGCAATCTATTGCATCTCGACGGTTACTTTTATATATCAAAAAATTCTACGGCCGTTTTTTTAAAATATACATGATACATTTTAATTGTTACTAAAGAGAAACGGTTCTAATATATTTAACTAATTTTAAATCCGGAACAATTTGAAAATTTAGTATTAAAATGAGCCAATTACACGGTGCGCATTTTGAAAAACACCTAAAATTGGTATATCACATCAAATAAAATTCAACTTCACGATTAAAAATAGCCATATATAACCGTCGGTTCTGGTCGCTAAAATAATAAAAACGAGGCTTGAACATTATTACTTATTTGTGATTTATGACGTTAACGTTCACATGATTTATATATTTTAATATTATATTAAATTGTGTATTTATCCATATTGAATTAAAGTGAAAAAATATTTTTTTAATATATACATTTTTTTTCCGTCTATGTAGGTAAAACCACCGCTTTTAGACAAAGAAGAACACTTAACACGTGACGTATGATACACATACTCAACATATGCATGGTCATTAGTCCATGTTCTGCTTATAAAATTCTGGTCGTATTAAATAATTACGAGTAATTTAATGAATTAAAAAAATATAATAAACAACAATTAAATATTTATTTATGATATAATGATTTTACAGTCCATAAATAATCACATATCATACTTATATCATGTTTTTTTTTGTATCTGCTTTCAAATAATGACGATATTTGCAATCACAATACATGTTAATTTATGTCAATATTATGTGTAAAATAAAAATATAATTGAACTTTATACAATAAACTAATTGATATTATTGTATGGAAAAATAACGAGTTACTTATACGACGGTTTTAAAATAATATTAATTTAAAACTATAATTGCAAATAATTATGACCTCGTCACACCATAATATTTATACATTTAAATCAACATGAAATTATCGATTTAGTGATCTAACACAAGTTTAGGTATTTTTTAGAATGCGCACCGTGTTATAGTAGAAAATTTTTAAAACGGTGTTTAAGTAAATTAATTTACATATTTACTCAAAAGCCACGAAAAATATTCTGTGGGCCACTGATTTAAGGTATGTCGTCAATTCAATATCAGATTAGTTGGACCAAAAACCTTATTGGGTTACTTAGCCCATTGACTTTATACATGTAATAAAAAATGATTAAATTAACCATTGATGAGAAGCATGAGTTTTAGACAGCCAAAGGTACTAGCAATTCATCCACCGATATAAATGGGTCAACACGAAAACATGATACAAGACTTGTTAAAATAATATTTTTTAGACGGCGATTTGGAAGCCGACATGGAACCAAGAGAAGTTTTAATGAAACAAAAACATAGAATAGCCTGGGAGCGTCGACACGGCAAAATCGGAACCGGAATGAAGCGAGAGCATCCTTTAACATTTGAATTTGATCCAATACCATTTGACCATAACATATCAAAACGTAATGCAAACTTTGACATGATGAAATAAATTTTACATTAAGGATTTATTAATTAATTTTACGCTTCTTCTTTGATCTTACACGGGGTCTAAAAATAAAAAAAATTAATATAAATCAAACTAAATAATATTACCTTGTATGACTTTGCGGTAATCCTGCACCACGACCAAAGTATCGATAAGATGTTCGGGCTTTAAGAGAACCTCTCATTAACACAGTGTTTGTACCGAGAGGGCTAATTTTTGCCAATTGATCAAATGTCAAAATTTCTCCTCCAGCAGCCAAAATTCGTTTTTGAGCGTTGTCAGTAAATTTTATTGCACAAATCTAAAAGTAAAATAATATAAAAGAAAAAAGTAAATTACTCTTATCTTTGGAACTTGGAAAATTCGCGAATCGTCAGTTACAGTACCAACAACTACAGCTATTTTTTCCTTGTTATCGTCAGTTTTCATATTTTTAACCTAAATTAAATTATGAGCTGTTATAGTGTACACGAATCTTGGAATCTTAAAGGTTCTTAGTTCAGATGCATCCACTTATTTAGATGACGAGTAAGGAGTATTTGGGAAAAAATTATCAACTCAAATATTTATGAAGGAATTTATAATTTAATTATTGGTATGTTACCCAGAAACTATAACTACAAACTAAATTTTCTCATAATTAGGGGTATCGTATTAATCATAACTCACTTTTGTAATTTTAAAAAATTTGCATAATCTGGAACGGTTTTGAATCACCGTAAAAACTATAATTGAGATAAACCAATGGTTTATAAATACGGGACACAGAAAAGGCAAAAATTTTGAAAGAAATTTCAAATCTGACCTAAAATTTAACCAAACATGAAAGGCAGCGTAAATGTTCCCATACATTATAAAGATGTGAAAATAATTATTTTCAAAACTTTAAATTAAAGTGGCCATAAAAAATACGTACTATTAATTTTAGTTTATTTGGTGTTAAATGTAAAGCCAAAAATAATTATCTATGATGACGAATAAAAATTTATACCAAATAAACTAAAAGTGACTGTACGTATTTTTCTGATTATCTTTAAGTTAAACGTGTTTATTAAAATGTTAATTTTGTGACAAAAATTACCAATTTTTTAATTGAAACCGGAGGTCTATTATTTCGGCTCATACACAAACGTTTCAGAATAATTTTGTTAAATTTTTTGTCAGTTCTTCTTGCCAAGAATCTGTACACTTTGACAAGCAATCCAAGGTAAATATCTTCACTAGCCGGATGTGTTCGGCGTACTTTCCGTTTATTTCTATGAGATACATCAATACCCTATTTAATCAAATTATATTTTTAAAACAAAATTTTTACCATGTTAGTAGACGATAATTTATTTAAATAAGGATTTTCGTGGTTATTCAATAAAGTTTTATTTTATAATAAACTTTAATTTAATTTACAATTTCAAACATGAAAATTTAATTTATTCTCATTAACAATTCAATTATTCATTCTCATAACACAATTAATATATAGTAAATTAAAATGTACATTAAAATTGCAATGCATTGCTGTGAGAAATTTACATTACATTTAAATACATTTACCTACAATATTTAGCAATATAGTCCATATATGTTGCATCATTTTAAACAATTCAAATTAACATTATTTATTTACAAAAAATATACTTGATGCAAATTAAATGTCGAGTGTTCGCATAAAATTTATTAAAATGGGATTAACTGAATTATTGTCTTCAGGTTGGACGAAATGCTCTACTAAAGAGGCAATTTACAAGGAATTTGAATTTAGAGATTTTATTCATGTTTTTTAAATATTCCGTTTTTTATCGATTTTTAGGCGTTCGGTTTTATGACAAAGGTAGCTTTGAAAGCTGAAAAAATGAATCATCACCCTGAATGGTTCAATGTGTATAATAAGGTAAACTCATTATACATTTATAGTTTGATTCGAAATATCTAATTTTACTTTGAAATGCAGGTAAATGTGACATTGTGGACTCACTCCACTAAAGGATTAACTGATAAAGATTTTGATTTAGCAAGTTTCATGGAAAATGTTAAAGACAATTAAATAATTTAAATTAGTATTACATTTTTTCATTTCAACAAATGAATTATTATTCACATATACTCCCTTGCAGCAATTTTGCAATTATTAGAAACTAGTCTCAGTGATACTTTAAGTGTCTGAATTTTTTATGTATTAATCATGAAACAAGATCTATCGTAGGCTAAAAAAAATAAAAAAACAGGACGAATTAATTCGTAGAAATTTACCTTTTAGAAATTTATATGTAGATTTAAAAGTCTCAACAATTTTGCAATAATCAACGGATGTGGATGTGACAACCTTTTCAGATTTTTGCACCCATCAGCAGACTTTTTAATTGGTTTTTGAACTCTTTTGTTTTTTAAAGTTGTAATTTGCTTCGATTTGATTGATCTTTATTCATTTGAAATGTTATAAATTGTTCTAAGGGAAACATTGGTGGTTTTTTCGATATTTACCTTTTAGATACCATCTTTCAAATTTTTTTTTATTAACTTTGTAATATTATTTGTCAGGAAATCCAAGTTTATTATGTTTTCGATGATATTGCAAAATTGGTGAGACGTTTAAAGTATCAAAATAATTAAAGACTTTAATTTCTACGACTTTTTTACCAATAAAAGATCTTGCCAAATCGTTTACAAAATAAAAAATTTAAAAACATATCATGCTGCGAGAGAGTATATTTACGTTATTTTCAAATTTCTTTTATTTTTTCCATCTACATGTAATTTTAATCGTTTTGTGGTTTAATGATTATAAATAAAAAAATCAGTTATACATGATCTGTTTTTTGATCTTTACGTCATGGACCGTAAAGTTATTCACCTGATGTACATTCCATTTCAAATAGTTTATATTTCCATAAACGTTATACGAGTGAATGCGTAGATTTCTGCGGTCTAAATTTTGTATTTATATCAACTGGAATAAGATGTATCAGATTAATATTTTTTTTAAATAAAATAGTTTCGAAATTTGTATTTAAATTTTTTCATTAAAAAAAGGGTATTCTGGGTTTTTAACGTGAAAATTACCAGTTTTGAGGTTATTATTTATGATGATTGTGAATTTAAAAACTATACCAGAATTTATGTTGTATACAATTATAAAACTGTGGGTTGAAATTTTTTTTAATGTCTACTGTCATTGCCTGCGATAAAACACAGTATTAAAGACATGTAAATTTAAAAAGAGTGACATGGTTGAAATAAAATTCTCAAATAAAAATGGAATGTTAAAAATGTATTAATAAAATAAAATGCAATGAGTATAAACAACAAATTCATAAATAATTAAGTTTGTTGTAAAATTTATTAGTGTCTTTTTTTCTTTGGTTAGATTTATTAAAATACTGTTCAGGTTCATCTGGAGAAAATTTAACTTTTTGATTAAAATTGTTCCGATCACAATGATCTTGATAAGTAGGAAGTCGCTTATTAAAATTAATTTGATTAATATATTTATGAGAATAAGATTGAGAATTGGTCAATTTAGGAGATTTAAGCGAATTAAAGGACGGCTGATTATAACTGGTTTCTGTTTTAATAAAATAGCTAATGTTCTTATCATTTTGATTAGTTAAAGAAGAATAATCTGTACAAATGACGGGTGAGCAATTTTTTTTGGATTTTGTGAAAATTTTTTTCATTTTTTGTAAAATATCATGTTTGATTCGTTTCTTCTTGGGTAAAGGTGAAACGTGACCCATACGGTAATATGGTTCATTACTATTAGGTTCGTACTTGATAGCATTTCTGAAACTATTGGAATGAAAATTTTGTTTATCACGTGGCATCGTGGTAGTTTTGGTCATAACAGATTTGCATTTGGTTTCGTTATGGGACATACTTTGCCGTAGAGCTGAATTTCGAATAAAAGAATTTTGAGAATCACGGGAAATCCCAGAATTGGTATAAATTCTAGAGTTCCTGGGAAGCGTAAAATCAAAAGGTGGCAAATCATCAGATATAGAACTTTGAGTATTTTCTAAAATTATTTTTTTTGGACTAAGATTAAGATTCGATTTTAAGGCAGGTTGACGAGCAACCTCAAATTGAATTATTTGAGATTTTCTAGCGTGAATTAAAGCCCTATGTATACATTTCAAAGCATTCTTGTTTGACATGCTCAAACTCTTGGAATTAACTTTGATAATTTGGTCGTTTACTTGTAAAGAAGAAATACTAGCGGGACTACCAGGTTGAATACCCTTGATAAAAACTCTGGACGTAGCTTCGTTAAAACAAATATCAATTCCCAAAGAAGCGCCAGCAAGAGAAATGGAAACAATTTCGGTATCAATGGATCGGTAAAGCAACAGTTTAGTTTTATCTCCAATTTGTACACTTCTCAAAACATTTACAGTAGAAATTTGATTCATATTTTCAAGTTGGTGGCCGTCAATAGATTGGATTTGATCTCCAACTTTCATGTCAACTTGAGACGCGGAACTATCTGGATAAATGTGTTTGACAAAAAATTCGCATTTGTCATTAGACAGATTATCTTGGCTAGCCAATGTAAACCCAAACCCGTTCTGTTGCTTTCGTAAAATAACATTGACTGAAACCACCAGTCTATTGGACTCTTTTTTTGGTTCAAACCTCGAGTCGGTGGAATGGGACGTGTAAGTAGAAGAAACTGATGGAAACCCCGGAAAATGAGCATTCTGACAATCTTTATCGTCGATACCGAGCTGAGCAGTTTTTATGTCCAAATTTTTCAAAAGGTGTTTAATTTCCATCAAATCTAAATCAGATATGGAAATGCCATTAATTTTGAAAATTTTTGTTCCAATTTCAATTTTATTGTTCCGCGAAGCGAGAGAATTGGGTTTAATTTTATGAACGACCAATTGAGTATGTTGACCAAAAATTACAATAAAACAAATTCCGAAATAATCACAATCCACATATTCTTCAATTTGCATTGCTTGTAAATCGTTTTCAACATTAAACAACTTTTCATAATAAAAATTAGATTTTGATTCGGCGGATTCAGCTCTTTCTCGGGTTCTAGAAATATGAGATTTTGATTTTCTGATTGAAGAAAACCTGTTAAAAACTGATTCTTTTGGGTCGAAAACATGTCGACTGTTTTGAGTGCTCAAGGAATCACAACTAGAATTTTTTTCAATACTTTTTGGAATCTTGGAAGATTGAATACTCGATTGCTTTGACATATCCGATGGTCCGTCTTCTTCATTGACAATGTTTTTGATTGTGTTTTCCTAAAAATAATTTGAAACATAAATTTACTCAATTTCAAATTTATATATTACCAAATCTATACTTTGCTTACACACTTTGAGCATTTAAATAAAACTGAACCAGCAATGCATATCGGAATTTAAAAAACACATCGTTACTCAACAACAAAATCTACATCTAATATGCAAATTTATAATTGACAAAATTAAAAATCCAATATGCTCAAAACTTTGAAAATTAAATATTCAACAAAAAAATGAAAATTACTGGAAAGGCTAAATTCAACATGGACCACGGTCTAATATTCGATTCAGATTCAAAATAAACAATTTTGTCTTTTAATTCTGAATAATTTATCAAATCACTGCATCTGCGTATTGTTAAAATGCTTTTACCTAGATTTAAATTTACTTTATTCTTTCAGGTAATACCGTTTTCGTGGTAGTGTTCAGGTTTTATCACATACTCGTCACTTACATCGTTTTTCATTGTTTTTGTAGTTATTGTTTGAGAAATTTGTAGTTATTAAAATGTTCTACATTACAATGAGATAAACCAAACGTGACGATAGCAATCGATATATAAGGAGCATTGTTGCCAAATGTTAACATGATGCCTAAATTTAATATGACTTAAAATGCGCCAAGTAAACTAATGAGCACAATAATAGGCTTGACAATTAAAACTAGCGAATCGGAAAATCCTATCACCTATTACCAAGCAAATGTAGCCTATTTAATGTAACTACTTATACGTACAGGTCGATTTATTTATTAACAATTTATTTAAAATTTCCGTTAATATATGGTTTTAGGTATTTTAAATGTTTTGGTAGGGGATACAGTTTTTCACAGGTTCTGTTTATATTCAGAATTACTCCAGATTCAATACCGCTCAAAGTGTTTGTAGAGGTGCTTAAAGTACTATTTCGATTTGTTTCCAATTGCATTAATTTATCAATTTTTGGTGCATTTACAAGTACATCCTCAGATTTTATTTCTAAAATTTATAGTTAATCAATATTGGAACATTAAATTTTATTTCTCAGTCAGTACACAAATAATTGAATGTGCATTTTGAAAAATTAATGATGCATGCATATTGTGTGGAATCCACACTGGATTGATTTCATTAATATTCAAACATTGTTGTATATTGTTTTAGTACTTTAATTGAAAACTGAAACATAAAATGTCTACAATTTTATTTTAAATTAGCAAACAAAATTCTCATAATTAAATTACTAAACAATGCATAATTAAACAAAAATTGATAACGGAATTTTTCAATTCAATAAACTCATTTAGTTAACTAGTCAACTTTTAATGAATACATTATAATATTAATTAATTGGATTGACGAGTGTGTTCTGAGTCAGAACTTCTGACGCGTGGAAAAATTAACTCAAAATTTATCTTCCAATCAAAAGTTACCAACCTTTTCTCTCCATGGCCCTTAGCCGTAAAATGATTTTGTATGGCCCTCATAATGAATATCGGATAAATGAAAATATTAAATTCAAATGAGACCCTTGAGCTTGATGTCTGGGTTCAATTTTAAAAAGTACACTTCCAAACAGCATTTGCTAACTTTTTCCAATGACGTTGTTGATTTTCCAAATCCTTACTTATATGTTACTTAAAATGCTTTGTTTGTCTGTGTGTGTTATCGTTTATTTCAATAACTACCAGTCATAGAATTTTATAAAGTCCACATTTCTATTAGAGTTTTTTCCGGGGGTGAAAGTAAGATAAATTTCAACCTCCGAAACTCACATCTTACGGGTCAAAAACCCCAATTTTCCTTTTTTTGGAAAATCTAACAAGTTCGAGAATTAAAAAAAATATAGTCTTTGATACATATTTTAAAATCATAAACATTGTCATAAATTTAAATTTAAAAAAATATATCTTCAGAACCAAAACCACAAATTACCCTTTTGTTTTTTAATGAAAACAGCCCTAGAATTTAAAAAAATTACAGGTGGTACAGTTGTATCTTGTTAACACACATAAAAAATTTCAATCCGAATAAGTGACGACTTCACAGTCAAAAAAGCATTTTAGTATTCATATATTTTTTTCAAAAATATTTTATTAAAACAAAAAATATGAGATAATAAACGTCCGAAAATTAAAAAGAAAGATTATTCTGATATAGCTTATTCCA
Source organism: Intoshia linei (assembly GCA_001642005.1). NCBI lineage: Eukaryota > Metazoa > Orthonectida > Rhopaluridae > Intoshia > Intoshia linei. Next base: position 68,520 of record LWCA01000023.1, on the reverse strand, counting down.
GTTAATATAAATACAAAATTTCAACCCCAGAAATCAACGCTTTCCAGATGAAAAATAATTTTTAATTATTCAACCAATATTTTTCAAATATTTCGATTAAAATAAAAATTGAAAATGTAAATATTGATCCTACATTTCCAATAAAAAAATATTGGTGAAAATCTATATAATTCATTCCTTCGGATTTTTTTCGTTCCTTAAAATTTTCACTACACCATAAGAAAATTTTTTCTACCACCACGTATTAACTTGAAAAAATAAACCAGTAATAATTAGAACTGTTATATAGCCCTGAGCAGTGACATTGCAAATACACGGATAAATATTGAAAACCCAAATAAAATTAAAAATAACTAAAAACTACCTTTTTCATTTTCGTGATTCCATGTCATTGATATTGCTTCATCTTCCATAAAATAATTAGTTACATTAGATACAGTTGAATTTTCATTATTTTGACCTCGAAAAGCGTGAATTCTGTCACTTATTTTTTCTAGCTCACGAAGAGCAATGTTATAATTGTTTATTGCTCGTCCATGCTTATTTTTGAGTTGATTAATTTCGATCCGCTTATTCTAAATGCATTAGTTAGTCATTCAGTTGAATCAGTGGTCCTTAACCTCTTTTACTTCATGTCCCACTTGAGAAATACATAAAAATTTGGGGTGCACCTTAAATTTTGATAAAAAAAGCACATCGATATTCGAAAATATGCAAAGATTAAAATATAAAACCGTAATAATAAAAAAATACTTTTATTTGGTTAACCCTAATACTCCCAGTGTGATTATATGGTCACACAACATTACAATTATAAAAACACGTATCAAATTGAAACAAAGTTAATTAAATATGAAAAATTAAATTAATTAGTATATTATATAACATTCGAGTATATTAGTTATGAGTTTTCACCGATTAGCCTCCTGTGTCACTGACAGTGGGCCAAAATGATTTTTCAAATCAAATTAAAATTAACTGAAAATTTTTTTATATTTTTTTGTTAAAGTTGTTATAACCGAATTTAATGAACACCATATGATGAATTCATGTATTGGCTACAATTTGATGAAATAATTAGTATATTGACGATGCGGTTTTATATATACACGTTTTTATTTGCCTTATTCTCCCATTGTGAACATATGGAATGTCAAATAACTCCATAACACACCATAAACACCCACATTAAAAATGATCTTGAGAGAATTGTCAATGTTTAAATAAAATTTTGAAACTAATTTATAAAATTTTATATAAAATAAACTAAAATATCTTTATCTAGCGCGTCGCGCACACGGGTTAAGAATCACTGAGTTGTACGTATTTTATATATATTAAATTAAACACTATACCTTTAAAATATCATGAGTAATGGATTTGATATTATAATAACTCCTAAAAACCATGAAGATTAATTAAAAAATAAAAAACCGAGCTTTTTCGACCCTACGTTTATTTTGAGTATATTCTTTTTTAATTTGATTTTCAACAATTGAATAACGCCTAGAAATTGCTAAATGAATCATTTCACATTCTCTCTTCTTTTTAATGACATTATCCAACTAAATTATTTGTATACAAAAAAAATAAACAAAACTGTAGAATTGGCAATATTTATATCATGTTGAGCAGTAATATTTGATTTATTGGCTTTGAATCGTAATTCTGCTTGACGAACATTGTGTTGAGAAATTTTTACAGTATGTATAGCATTATGAAAATCTGAAGCAGCTTTAGTGGTTTCGAGGCGTATCTAAATAGTAATATTAGGGACTACCATGAATCATGATGGTGTAATACATTCAAAAATATAACTGGGAAATCAATTCGTCCCACATATACATTTCAAAACCCAAAATTTCAATATTACCTCCTTGGACGCTGATAATAATTCATAATAGGTTTCAGTCATTTTGATTGATGTTTTTTGAGAATTGTAAAGAGATTTCAACTGTACATTAGTATCTCGTAATATTCTGTCATGATCTGTTTGTAAAACCTATTGTATCAAAAATATACATACCATTTATAATACCAAAATTTTGTTTTCAAAGTCATTAATTTCTTCGGTAGATGTATTCATTTTATCCATCAAAAACTAAACATATCAATAGTATTCAAATGATAACATCACCCATAAATGGACGATTTTAGAGGTTAGTGGAAATTGAATCAATTATTTAAAATACAAACATGTAAATTGTACTCTTATTTTAATGACACGACCATGGGAGGATATATAATTATTATAAAAAATGACCATTTTTTAAAAGTATTGACAAAATAATATAAATTTGATATTTTATGTATGCTTGTTATTTTTATTAATCATGATACTGGATCGTCGAGGATTTTAATTAATATAAATTTCAATATTTGATCTAGCATATTCCTGTATCATACATTACATTAGTAAGTTCATATAGGCGAGAAAAAGAACTTTAATATTTATTTATGGTAATAGTGCGAAAAAATACTCAGCAATAAAAAAATTATAAAATAAATAAATTGTTTTATAAATAAAAAATGAAGACATTGAATTTTTAGAAACAAAAATTATAAACATTGTACATTTTCAAGATTGGAGAATCCACCGTGACGGTCGAAACCGCATACATGTTATTACCATTATATCACTTATATTTTGAAAATTTTAAAACTAAATATACAAACTGTATCACAATTTTATAAATATAGTAACTATAAAAGGAATATTTACGTATTTTTTTTACTAATAATTCAAAAATCTAGGTTTTAATCTTATCTCAATAATTATTAAAATTTGACTAATAAAGTATGGCACACATTTGATACGTTAATATCATACTATAATGATGCAATAATAATATAAACGCATTATTATTATACCGATTTTTAAATATCTAATCGGACAAAAATATACCTTTATATTTGGATCGAATTCTGCTGAATTCGTCATTTTGCTATATTTAAATATACAAACTATAAATACATGTACATTGAACAAGATAAATTTACATTATAAATTGTAACATTTCCAATTCCAAACATAACTTTAATGATCAATGTCATGTCACCAGCGACACCAATGCAATGAACTAATATTGTACGATAATATTCTGCATTTGTCCTTAATTAAGGCTTAATTCTTATATTGTAAATATATTTCTAATATTTAGTACAATACTCTGTATTACGTAAAGTAAAACTTTTAAATATTATGGTGTAAAATACATTGTACATAATATTCACAATGTGAACATTGCCATTGTCTGAAATTTAAATGAATTCATTTTAATTCAACAAATACAATATATCTGTACAGGCGGTAAACTGAAAGTTGTAATGTTGAATTGGATGTATGCGATATCGAATTAATCACAAATTGTTACAATACTTACAAGAATTGTGATTTTATAAACTTGGTGACTTTTGATCCAATATTTAGGCGCCAGGATCGGTTGCTAGAGATATGATTAACAATTATAACCATCAGTTTCACTAGATTTTAATATATCATTTTAATTTAATTATTAATTATGCATACACATAAAGAAAATAAAAAAGGTTTGCTTATTTTATCATTAAAGGTTAATTAAATTTAACTAAATCAAATGGTCAATATAATACATGTACTTTGTGATTTTTTCGCACTTTTCAAACATTTATCAGTGAGTAGAAATTATTAAATATTAAATAAAAATTGAAAATTATGTAAAATTTTTGTTGTTCAAAAGGGGTCGAGAGGTATAAAGGGATGAGAACCACTGAGCTAACATTTTGGAGACTTCCTTCCACGGAGTTTTGAAAAAAATTTCCACAGAAAATTAAATTTTTATCAGTTTTTTTGGGCAAATTTTGTAATTTTGTTTTGATGGAAATATAGATTTTATTTTTAAAAAAAGTGAAATCGGGAAATGTTGACCTTGAAAGACTAATTTACGAAAAATGAAACAGATAAAAACATGATGTGCGAAAATTTTTATTTTAATAATTTTTACTTTTAGATAAACATGTTCACTCATCAAAAAAATTGACAAAAGGAATTCGATATAAAATTTGTGTAAGGTTTTTTTATTTTTTAAGCAATTCTCATGCAAGTTACAACTCTGGTTACACTAAATTTAAGATTATCTTAATATTAACGGTTCACCCAAAACGACTAAAATTTTTGCAATGGATGCAAAACGTTAATTGAACGTAACTCGCAATTTTAATACTGCACAAGCCACCCTTTTTAATTATAGACCATTTATTTTATGAATAATGTTTGTACAGGGTGTATTTTTACACTGTATACTATACATTTATATACGGTCTTCAATGAACAGACCAACAGGCTAAAAATCTAGAATTTTAAAATAACGATTATTCCTCAAAGGTTTAAGTACGTTTTTTTGCAACACCTAAAAACGTACTAACAATTTATTCACAGAAAATGTATTTTTTATAGTAATTTTTACTTGTTTTTAGTAATTACTACTTCTTTCTACAATTTTTACTTTAAAACCATCAAAATATAATTAAAAATTTACAATTTAAAGAATATTGAAATAATACGCATACTTATGACCAGGGATTGGAATTAATTGATTGCAACCAATTTAATTGCAATTAATTGGTAAAAATTATTGAAAAATAATCTATTAATTGTTTGTTCAAAAATTATTTTTCAATTAATTGAAGATTGATAATATCATAATCATATTTAAAAAACTGTCATGTGGTTATAATGATATACTAGGATGCTATGATAAATGTCTCCTTAATGCTTTTTCTGCCTGAAACGCCATACCATTATAAATACCTTGAAACAATTGTAAATTCTTATATAGCTGCAAATCACTTAATGCAGCTTCAGCTGCGTATATGCAATTGAACCATTGTATAACATAAATTGTAGAAAAAAATATACACAGTTCTCTAATTCCTGTTAAAATTTCGTTATCCATATGAAATTTTTTTCTAAACATCTTATTTTAATGCAATATATGGCTTTATTCATCCATCTCGCGTGGTGAAAACCACCTGGACGTTTGAATTGTTTCTTTATAACTCCATGAAACATTAAAGATAGCTCTAATAATTCCCTGTAATCATCACGAATATCCACATTATGTGAAATAGACTGCAAATAAATAACTGAGCTTTCCTTCAAAATAGTTTCATTCATTGTATTTAACATTCGAGACATATATCAAAGTCAGATTGGTCTATAAACGGCCAGGAAGACTGAAAACGTTTAAATAAATAATTATTCGGACATACGGTTGGTGAAAAACAAATTTTTACCACATAATCTACCATAATTTCTATTATGTGGTATCATAGGCGTCTATTTAATTTATTCTCTATTAGACTACAAGCACTATATTTGCTTGTATTACAACTTGTAGTGTCGAAACCCATTGCTATTATGTTCTTATAGACGTCCCAAGATTTCAATTGTTTAACAACGCTAGTTGAAATGATGTCACCCGTACCTCTGGTAAGTTTAGGTATGGCTAAGATCTTATCTACATTGAAACCGGATATTAAAATTGCTAGCCTTTCAATTTTTTCTGTTGGATTATACAAATCTTTAATCAATTTACCGTCCCAATGAACTACGAACATTCTATCTGTTTTAAAACTTTGCTTGATATCGTCAGCAATAAGCTCACGAAATTTCAGTCGTTCTCTTCGTATAGTACTGACTGAAAGTGAAACATCAGTTTAATTGTATCCCAAACACATAGAGGTAGATGCAATTGTATGCATTGCAGATCTATCAGTTGTGAATGATCTGTCCAAGGCTGAAGCTATTTCTTTATTAATAATTTTCTTTTGAGGCTGAGATTCTGGAGTATATACTGGAGATTTTTGACATTATAACGATATTCAATTCAATTAAAAATAAATTATTTTTGTATGCTCCATAAACTTTTTAAACTTCAACTTAAATTTTGGTTTATCAAAATCGAAAAAATGTGTCTTATGAATTTTAATATTTATATAAATTTATATTTTATTAAAATNACATACAGTCAAAAATACTTTTTGAATTTCAAACAAAAATGTTAAATTGGGACATTCTAATATACATGTATCCATAATATACATATATAAATTTTTAGCTATATTTCTTAATACTTATATAAGGATTATAATATTATTTCTACATATATTATAATTATAATATATTACATACATGTAAGGATAAACACATAAAATTTATATGAAAAGTACCTATTATAGCAAATGTCACGGTACATTCTGCTGTGTTGGGTTGCACACTTAAATCACTCACTGTGTATGTTAAAGTATAGTCTTCAGCTTTAGCCACGCTATAAGTTTGATCACTATATTCTAGAATATATGTATTTGAATTATCGCTGTATTGTAATGTAAAATCCGTTAAACTACTGGGGACTGTATATCTTTCCATTAGTATTGTAGACGTGCATACTGGGATAATTGGGTTTTTAGAATCTATGTAAATTAAAAATAAATGAAAACTATAACCATACCTATACAAGTTATTTGCTCAGTGTTACTCCATACAGCATTATTATTAGTTAGCATGCATGTAATTGATTGGATATTCAAATCATATCCTAAGTTACAATGAAAAGTGACCGTATCTTCAACCATGAAACGTATTGGATTAGTGACTATTATGACGCGTGGTCCAATGTTGGGATTAGAACAGGATTTTTCTAAATATTGGTCATTTTATACATTATACAAACCTATCATCCCATTTTCACTCTTTTCTCACATATTATGATAACACTTACTAATGCACTGATAGTTGTTCAAGTTCCAATATGCGTACGAATTTTCATCTTCACGCAGACAAATTATTAATTTACTTAATGTTCCATCCACAAATGTTTCCTCTGCACTAGCACATGTGGCCTCATAAGATGCTCCGGCAAATGTGTTCGTAATTGTAGTTAGAAAAATGAATCCATTTGTTGAACCTAATGGGCCACAATCTTGAACTAAATGTGTAAAAAATATAAAATAAAATTCATTCAACCTGGACATTCAGTTTTTCCTCCGTCATTAAAGCCATATATTCCACTTGTCGCCAAATAGACACAATATAGTGTAATTGTCTTGCCAGTCGAAACACCGGTACAGTCTTTCGTTATAGAATCCATATAATTTACCATAGTGCCAGAAGTTGGGGAGTAAGTTGGAGATTTATTATCACCATTTGTAGCTGGTATTGTACATTGAGCAACTAATAAAAAAATATAAAGTATTCCAACTGCACGTTAAATGTGTATATCTAATATATTTATCAGTATACTTGAAAACTATCTATTTCTGAAATTTTTCAATTATTTCCAAATTTTTAGTTTATTACAAAATATTTATTATTATTTATTTATTATTTCATTTGGAATGAATTCATCTCATCGAAAACTATAATTTTTACAAAATTATCTCTCTTAAAAATATTTATTACAACTCTATTAACTATGATTAATAATAATCAAAAAAATTTGAATCTAATTTTGGGCATCATAATAATTTATGATATAGTCAAGGTCCTATTTTCCAGAATTTTTGGAATTTATCAAATTTTTTTATTTCTACGATTGACTTATAATTTTTCTAATAATACTATTTTTATTTGACTTTAGAGAAATAACATGGGCAATGCACAATCAGCTTTACAAAAAAAACATTTTTTTCATTTATTTTTTTCTTAAAATACATTTTTTAATCGCATAAATTAAATAATTAAATAGAAAATTAAGTTCCATTTTATGAATGTATCCGCATGCAATATATAAGAAAATATTAATATCAATTATAAAATAACTTTATTCTGAAACCAAATCCCAATATTAACAAAATTGAGGCAAAAAGGCGCAATCTCCCAGGTTTAAATGCCTGATTTAAATTATAGACTATAGATACAAAAATAATTTATATTTAATGATATAGTGAATCACCCTAGTATTAAAATACGTATTAAAATTTAAAATACAAAATAAAATTACTTGAACATGTAGGAGCAACAATTGTGACGCCTACTGCGCAAGTATAGAATATTGTTTCACTTATAGTGTAACCAATTTTACATTTATAGAATATGGTTTCTCCTATATTTATAAATGTTCTAGGTTTATAAGGCCAAAATATAGCATATGGATCGTCATCATTTTCTGTTAAAACTGGCAAAATGCACGTGCGTTCTAAAATATATTATTATAAATATGAAATTCGCCGAATCATTATACCAACAGGTTGAATCAGGAAATTGAAAACCCCTCGAAAACATATTTTAACACAGCTTAACTAGAAAACATACATAAGAGTTATACAATGTTAACAAACACAAATTCCAAGTTACATCTTTCCGTGGAGAAAGTAACATAACTTTTAATCTCAGAATCCTACATCTTTCAGGTCGAAAATTTCAATTATCCATATATCAACATATCAAACTAATAAACATTATGATACATTTAAATTTCAATATTCAGCGTCACAAGCCAAATTATACTTTATTTAAAAAATTAAAATAGTCCTAGAACTTTAAAAAAATTTACAGTTTACACAATTATCTTCAAAAACTAACACTTTCAATAAATTTTATATAATTAAATAGCTTGATTTTATGTACTTCCTACAAAAAGCATCATAGCTCTGCCAAGGGGGACTTTTTTCATTTTACCAAAAAATAAATGCAATAATATAAGTTTAGTTAAAAATGTTACATTCACTATTATCAATTATTTAAATGAGTGTTTCCTAAACTTGTTTCACCATGTACCCCTCATTTTCACATTATCTTATATTTTAAAGTGAATTATTCCCACTTGATTTTATTTTGTTCACATTTGTGTAAAGAATTTTAAAAATAATTTTGAGATCTGATTTTTTTAATTCGTTAAATAAAATCAGTGTATACTATACACTGTATAGTCTTAAAAATAAAGTCTAAATAGTAGAATCATAAAAATTATCATAAATAGCTTAAATAAAATTGTAAATATCGGTAATTATTTTTGGAATATGATTAATATGATTCAGTATCTGCTTTCAGTATGAGTAAAAAATATCAATTTTGCATCAATAATTAATGAAATCAGTAGTTTAAAAAAGTATTTCGGGTGAATTTTACCAACATTGTAATAAATATAAAAATGATAATGACCAAGCTGTAATTTGTACTTTCGGAGATTTATGGGATCGAAATGTTGTATTATAACAACTGGAATAAGCTGTATAAATATAAACTTTCTTTTTTTAATTGTAGAACCGTTAATTATTTTAATTTTTTTTACTATTTGTTTAATTATAGTTTCCAAATAAAAAAATAAATACTAAAGTGCTTGTTTAATCGTGAAGGCGTTACTTTGTCAGATTTAAATTTTTGGTGTGTGTTAAGTGAACAACAGTGAAATAGTATTTTAAAAACGTCTAAACATTATTGCATAAATAACCGAAATTTGAACGTCGATAAAAACCACAAAAATCGAGCTAGAATCAAATTTTAAAAATTGAAATGTATAGTTAAGCGTGGATGTTGAAACCATAAAATATAAACCATGACAACTTACCAAAATGTTGTTTTTGCAAAAAATATAAAAAAAAATAAATTTAAATTTTTCTATACGATTTTCAAAGGATATTTAAAATAATGAACCCAACTCGGATAAGTATCATTAGATATTTTTAATTGCAACATAGTGCTTCTATTTTAAAAATACACACAATTATTACTAATCTCCCATTTAATTCTAAAAATTTAAAAAACATTTTACACCCTAATGTATATATTTTAACATATATTGTTAAGAATGGATCGAGATTCTAGAATTTAAAAATAAAAATGTAAATAATGTGTTACCACGTTTAGGAACAACTCCTTTAAATGATTGGTAACAGTGAATAGTAGCATTTATATGCAAGATTTTATCTTTTTGGTATAATTAAAAAATTACGACATCGGCAGAGCTAGATGCTGTTTGTACAAAGTACATAACAGTCAAGCTAGTGATACTATTTAAAGCAGTATACTTTCCATATGATTTTAGTCATGATTATATTTTAGTTTCATACGGTGCGTGACATAAGTCTTAGGCACCCTACACATCCTGATCCAAATCTTTATAAAGTTAATAATTCTTAGATTTAACTTGAAATTAAACATCAAAAAATTAAATCATGATCTCACAAACATATAACCATACTGATTTCATAAACTAGTTATACAAAGTTACTGTCACTCACTTTTGTTTACTTTACTTTACTAGGTAAGAGGCTATTATAAAAAGGGAATCAATTAAAAACCCATTCTTTTCAAACAGAGAGGTTAATAAAAAAATTTGTATATGCACGGATTCTTGACTTTATAACGATATTCAATTCCATTAAAAATAAATTATTTTTGTATGCTCAATAAACTTTTTAAACTTCAACTTAAATTTTGGTTTATCAAAATCGAAAAAATGTGTATTATCAATTTTAATATTTATATAAATTTATNTACTAACTAATTCCCCTTTTACAGCAATTACCAAGTAATGTATATTTTTATAAGTTTTTCCGTCAAAAGATAATAAATATCCTGTACTATCTGTTTAATTGCATCAATAAGTTGTAAGTTGATTGTTTCAATTGAAGAGGATTTTATTTGTGCAGCTATCCGTGAAATTGATTTCAATTGTAATTTATGAAATATTGCATTTGCTACAGTGATTGTTGATTTCATTAAAATTCCAGTATTTTCTGAAATGCTGGCCAATTCTTTTCCATTTGATATATTAGTTTTTTTGGGAACAGATGGGATGTAAAATTTATAATTGATTCGCATTTGCATTCCCGTTTTTCTGTTCTTTTTATTTTGGATGAATAAATATTAATCATTTCAACTATATTTGATACTCTACCAACATTGCAATCTGTATCACTTTGTAATTGAAAAAACTTTTCATCTTCCAAATAAATACATTGGTTTTAATGTCGAATAATTTTGTCCATGAACTTTTAATATTGAATTTTTTCTGTTTTCCTCCTTTTGTTGTATTGTAATATTTATACATTTTAATGCAGGTATTGATTTTTCTTATAACCTGTCTTATATCTTGATGAGGAATACTACATTTTTTCCACAAATTTATTAATTCAGTAGCAATTATTTTAACTGTTGATACAGCCTTTTGATATTTCAATAAATAGTAATAGCGTTCTAAAATATCAGCATTTGTAGCAAGACTGCTTTTCAAACAGAGAGGTTGTCTATAAAATTTCCATATGCACGGATTTTTGACATAACGATATTCAATTCAATTAAAAATAAATTATTTTTGTATGTTCAATAAACTTTTTAAACTTCAACTAAAAGTTTGGTTTATCAAAATCGAAAAAATGTGTATTATGAATTTTAATATTTATATAAATTTATATTTTNCATATGCACGGATTTTTGACATTATAACGATATTCAATTCAATTAAAAATAAATTATTTTTGTATGCTCCATAAACTTTTTAAACTTCAACTTAAATTTTGGTTTATCAAAATCGAAAAAATGTGTCTTATGAATTTTAATATTTATATAAATTTATATTTTATTAAAATAACAATTTTAAAATTTACAAAAAATTTTGTAATATTAAAATAAATTTAAAAAAAATGGTTAAATCAATAAAATTTTAAAAAAATTAATAAATAATAGTTACAATGAACGATAATATGTTCAAAACTTTAAGGGCATAGCCCCAACTTTTTTTTAAAGAATTGTAAAGCAAGATTAGGTACAAATTAAAGACACAAAAATTGCTCATAAGATGAGTGGGTGTACTTTTGATATCAAATTTTGACTTACACCCCTAATATATATGAGATGAATAAGCGAATTACACACAAAATTCAATATGACATGTCATAAAATTATAAATACCGTGTCAGAATTCATTTTGAAATTTGCAATAACAATTGTGTGTAAATTGTTATTATTTTTTATTTTGAAAAAGAGACCCCAAAGTAAATAAGGGCCCAAAAAATTTTTTAAAAAACAAAAAAAATAACACGCTTCGCTGCGCTTCAGCCAAATTAAGAATAACTTAATGTAGCATATTATATAAGTAAGCAAAAAATTTTACTTTGATTTCTTTTTTGCGTAATCAACAGCTTTGTCAAAAAAATGTTTGTATTCTGGCGTTTGAATAGCTTTCAATATCAATGACGGATTAGTCGTAGCATCTTGTGGATTAAACTTTATGAAAGCTATAATTACAATTTAAGATAAAAACTTTAATTTTTATATATTATTGAATTTTCCATAAAAGTACCATTATAATCACCAGAATCGGCAACAATTTGAGTATTTTTGCGAAGTTCTTCAAGTTGGTTCATTTATTTTGTATTTGATCAAATAATGTAAACATGGATATATATAAATTTAGAAAATTTACTAGTTAATAATCAAAGTTTACTTGACTTCTTTGTGATACAATTTACAATTTTTGTATTTATTGAAAATTAAAATTTATCTAAACCACTATCTCTTTTGTAGAATAAGTCTTAACACTTTTTAATATAAAAAAGTATGCTATAATTTATTTAATATTTATGACATCGTTAATAAAAAGTCCATAAAAATTAATTAAAATGATAATTTTGTCAAAAGTTTATCCACATTTGAAATTATTTTTGAAGCATTCACAATTAATCACGAGTCCTAATTCAGGACTTGTCAAATAAAGTCTCGTACAGTAGTATTTTTGTTTACTTCAATAGAAATAATAATGACAATTAAAATTGACTATAAATCCAATAGAAAGTATTGATTTCCAATCAAACAAATTTAAAAAAATATATGATCGGATGACACAAGGACAAGTCCTAGTGTAACTTGATTTATTGCACAATAAAGTGCATATAATTTTTTAAATTAAAATAGAAATTAACTTAACTATAGGTTTCATTCATTGCATTGCTATCGAAATAATTACATAATAAATTTTTTTTCAGTTTGATACAATTTCGATTAAAAATGTCCCACTCTACGTCAAACCGCTTGAAAGTAAATTTCCCGCATCTAGAATAACAATTTATTTATGATTTAGGATGCAATACGAGATAAATTGGTTGAATTAGACTGCTATATTGGTAAATGATAAATAAATGATATTTATAAAATTTTTCAATGTAGACAAAGAACTTCCAGACTACATTATAGCCATGGTCAACAATAAAAAGCCAAGACAAGAAATGCATAATGAACTGGAATTATTTTTATCCGAAAAGTCTCAAATTTTTACTGACTGGTAGACTTTGCAGAAAATTGTCACATTTCTATGTAGGATATTCAATTTGTTGGAAAAAATGGCAGATCTTGCTGAAAACCGAGGTTTGTTTTTAATTTGAGGATTGATTAACCTAAATTAGAGAGGAAAAAGACTGCACTATCATCAAAATCACTGAAAAGATCAAAAGTAATAAAACCTAAAGAAAAAAAACGTGTTAAAGTGGACATTGAACCGAAAAAGGAGAAAAAATTCAAATCAAAAGAAAAGGAGGTTTTAGAAACTGAAAATGTTTTATAAAATATTTTTAAAATTAACTTACACTAGGAAAAATCAAAATCTCACGAATTAAGGTACCATTTTTATTCGTAGTTTTAAAAGTTTTAGTCTAGATCCACAAAAGGGAGTTGACATTTGTATGTTTATTTTATTCTATTTTAATTTTGTTAGATACACTACCAGGTTATGTTGAAAAAAATAAAGAAGAAATTGATGAATTGGTCAATAAGGGTCCAGTCGAACTTCAAAGTAATAACAATATTTATACCAACAAACCTGATACTAAATTCTTAATTACCCTCAATGGTGCTGATAACATTGACCAAGATACATTAAATATTTCAACTCCGGAAAAAACGCAATTTGTTGAAACGTACGGACTCTTGACTAATAAAAAAAGGAAAAACATTCAGAATAAAAAATTGGATGTTCATGCTAGATTGGGACAAACACCTGTCGAGGGGGACGATACAAGTATTTCTATTCTCAAGGAAAAAAAAATTGGTAAAATTGGAGTAAATCTTTTATTTTTTTAGAAATTATTCGAAAATGTCAATATTGGCCAGATTGTAGAGCTAAATATGAATGCGTATACATTCATCCTACTCAACAGTGCACGTGACTATTTAGCTATTGCTTGAAATAAATTAATTTTGTAGAAAGTTTCCAGACTGTTCATATGGACAAAAATGTGTATATATTCATCCAAACTGCAAATTCGGCGTTGCATGTGCAAACCCAAGTTGCGGTTATCAACACAGTTTGTTTACTAACATAAATAATGCCACAGAATGTAAATATCATCCGTATTGCAATAATAATAATTGTCAATTTTATCACAAACCTGTAATTTTAGTGTTATATTGAAATTAATAATTATTAGGTATGTCGTTACGGAACAATGTGCAACAAGGGAACTGACTGTATATTTTTTCACGCTAAAAAAACTGAAAATCCTACACAAGTGACCTAGAAGACTCAATTTTTGTAAAGTAAATCATTCCATATTTTAAATTTTTATTGTAATAAAATTAATGCATTTTATAATTCTTCGTGTGCTTCGTCGAAATCTTCCTTTATCTAAATTTTTGATAATTATTAAATATTATTGATTAAATATATTACGTCTTCGCCTTTGTCTTCTTCGTCATCTTCAGTTGAGTAAATGTCTGATATTTTCTGACCTTCAACGTTTAATTTGTAAGAAAGAAGGGTATCGACACGTTTTGAGAATTCGACAGAATCTGGTATCATAAACCCAGATCTGAGAGCAGCAGTATCATATAAAGTATTGACAATAGCTTTGAGTTCTGTGGACTCTGATCCATCTTCATTGTAAATTGCCAGCATTTTCCTAATAACGGGATGTCCAGCATTCAATTGTAAAATCTTTTTTTGAGATAAATAATAATTTTTGGTTTCATCTTCTTTCTTTTGATGAGCTTGGGATCGTTGGATTCTGTCCATGTTTCCAGACCACCCGTGTTTGGAAGCAATAAGAGCGGCAGGTGAAGATACTAGTGTTTTTGAAAGTTCAACTTTAGATACTGAGTCAGAAAGGATGTCATCTGAAATATGCTTGAAAAGGGCTTCATAATTTTTAGAAATTGCTTCAATTTTGTCATTATCTGTTTCTGAAATGCTGACTCCCTCTTTGGCTACATTTGAAAATTTCTTTCCGTCAAAATCGGGTAAAGACTGAATGCAGAATTCGTCAACTGGTTCAACTAGGTACAATACTTCGTAACCATGTTTTATTAATCCTTCCACCAATGGAGAATGTTCTACTTCACGTTTTGATGCTCCCGCAATGTAATAAATTTCTTCTTGGTTTGCCGGCATTCTACTCACATAGTCAGCCAAACTGGTTGTATTTATTGCTTCATATGAAGAGTGGAATTTCAATAATTTAGAGATTCTGATTCTATTGGCTTCATCTTCAATAACGCCCATCTTAACACTTGTACTATATTCTTTCCAGAAAATTTCAAAATCTTCAGAGCTCAATTTTTTAATCATTTCAAGAGTTTTACGGACTAATTTTTTTTTAATGACACTCAATAGTTCGCTGTGTTGTAAATCTTCTCGAGATACATTCAAGGGTAAATCGTCTGAATCGACAACGCCGGTTACAAACCTCAAATAGTTTGGAAACATTTGTTCAGCATTTGAAGTAATAAATACACGACGAATGTACATTTTAATATGTTCTTTAGCGTCTCCATAACCAGTGTAAAGATTTGCAGGTGCCTTTTTTGGAATGTATAAAATTGATTTAAAGCTAATTTCTCCTTCAGCAGAAAAATGAATTTTACAAAGTGGACCATCGTCGTTTTTAGAGAAACTCTTGTAAAAGTTGTTGTATTCTTCATCTGTAATGTCACCTTTTTTTCGAATCCAAATTGGTTTGTTATCGTTGACGACTTTCCAATTGTACACAATTTTAGAGACAGTTTTTGTTTTTTTTTCTTTTGGCTTTTCAGTTTCATCTTCTACTTTTCCTTCTTGTTCTTCATCGTCTATTAAATTGTCATCCTTTTTGTCTTTTTCTTCTTCCTTGTTGGCTTCAGTGTCTTCAACTTCTTCATTTACAGTTTCTGTGTCATACAACAAAATATCAAATTGAATAAACTGACTGTATCGTTTTACCAATTCAGTTATTTTTGGCAGTTCCATAAAGTCTTTTGTGTCTTCCTTCATGTATAGGGTTATTTGTGTTCCTCTTGTCAATGTATTTCCTCTAGGGTCCTTATATGTAACATACGTCGAAGAATCAGATTCCCATATATATTGGTCTTCAGATTTTGGACTCTTGGAAGCAACAACAACTCGATCGGCCACTAATTATTAAAATTAATTAAAATATCAACATTAATCAAGACACCACCTTTTTAACGTCCCATTATTTATGAAAATTTTACAGTGCAGCCTTTAACATCTACGGAGACTTACGATAGTGTCCTCTAAAACTTTTACCAAATAAAATGAAAGTAAGAGTCAATTCATTTAAAGTAAAAATAGTCTATATGAAAAATAAAAATGGTAGTCTCGTCGTCTAATTCAGTCATATCTCATCTTTTTTGTTTCAGACTTTCTGAAAAATTTTTAATCTAATTTTTAATAAAATTGTAAATTTAAGGTGTAAATTTATTTACTGTAACATACACTAGAACCAGCCTACAATGTATGGATTTTTATATTTTTTCTACCCGTTCCTATTTCTAAGAAAATAATGGAGCCTATAAGAAAATATTTTTAAATGACCAGAAGAGTCGACAATACATTTTTTGGGGGATCCACTTCATTTTAACTAGAGGACAGATACCATTTTGTATATATTAGTCACATTATGATCCGTGTCAACGTTTGTGTTTCTCTTAATTTTTTTAACTTTTCATCAACTTTTTTGAAATCCTTAATTACATGAACTATTAACAGTTTTACCAGAATGATGTTTTATCGCAAATTTCAATTTCAGAAATTAAGTCCTTCATATTTAAAAACCCATATTGTCCTGTGTTTTTAAATTCTAACCAGTCCTATAATTATAAAAAATACGCATTTTAATAAAAAATTTTAAATTCATCAATATTATGATTATTTTAAATTTCAAAATCTTATATCTTCACGGCCAAAACGCCAAATTGCCCTTTTTTGTAAAAATTAAGAAAGTCCTAGAATTTTATACAACATAAATTCTAGGATAGTTTTTAAATTCATAAGAATTATCATAAATGGTAACCTCAAAAAAGGTAATTTTCACGGTCAAAAACCCAGATTACCCTTTTTTTTAAATAAAAACATCCTTAGAATTTTAAAAAATTACTGATGATACAGTTATATCCAGTTCACACGCAAAATAAAATTTCAATCTGATAAACTTCATGGTCAAAAAGACAAAAACACTATAATATTCATTTTTTTTAATTCAAAACTATTTTATAAAAATAAAAAATTTAAAATAATTAACGGCTGTACAATTAAAAAAAAAATTTTTCTGATACAGCTTATTTCAGTTGATATAAATACAAAATTACAACCCGAGAAATCTACGCATTTCCGGTGAAAAATAATTTTTAATATATTATCAACCAATATTTTTCAAATGTTTAAAAAAACTGTATTAGAAATTGGTATTTTTTTTAATTATAGGACTTAATTGTAATTAGTAAACCTTAACAAACACTGACATTAAATTTTATAATTTATATTATATTTTATAAGTAATTTAAGGTATTGAGAGGTTTGACTGTATAATTAGTATATAATAATATAATTAGCTCGACTTTCAAAAATAAAAACTTGAGATTTGTAATTTATTAAAAAATTATTAGAATTTTCTAATTAGTATTAAATTGTACTAACAATTGTAAATAAATAAACATTCTTTTTGATTGAACTGTTATATCAACCGAAAAAACCGTTAGGATGTTTTTGAAGTGGGCCTGATATTTTTTAAGAGTGAAAGTGGGGCCTAGCACAAATTTTGAGAAAGAATGGTGTAAAATCCAAGCGACCGATAAAAAACCGTACTCATCACTGCCTGAATTTAGCCAGCTCTCAACAAATCATCTGGGAAAATTATAAGTTTTACTAAAATTGAATCGTTATGCAAGTTTTGAAAAAATTGTTCAAATAAATCCAAATCCATGAAATTTTTAATAGAATCAAAAAAGTTTTTAAATGGCTGAATTATACAAACTCTAATGATAACTAAAATGAATCATACCCAAATATGCCGAGTAAAAACCAACACCAAATTGACCAATTAAACTATTCAAATCCGTATCGCTCTTAGCTTTTTCAGCATCAGCAATAAAATCGGTAGTTCCAGATTTTGCAATAGTTCCAAGGTTGTCGTTGAGTTCTTGTCTAAAAGTAAATAAAATAAAAAAACAAAAATATTACTCTGTCATTCCAATTCCAGTGTCTGTAATTTGGAAAATTCTGTTGTATTTATCTACCTAACAAATTGTTAATTTAGTAATTGATTTAATTACTTGAATTCTGATTTCCATTTTATCTTCCCCATCCATTACAGTAGGATCGGTAATTGCCAAATATCTAATTTTATCGAGTGCATCAGATGCATTTGAAATTAGTTCTCGAATTACAATCTACAAATAAATGTACACTTTTTTTTAAAAATGTACCTCCTTGTTTTTATACAATGACTGAATTATCAAATTCCTAATAAAATAATATAGTTTTATTTAGAATTTTACACTTGTAAAATTTTAAAGATTTGCATAATCATAACAAAATTATCTATGCACAAAAAAATGAAGAATTTTAAAGTTCATCAAAAAATTGTATTTTCAATAGGGCGTGATTATGAAAAGCTATCCACTCTCCAATAATTATCATAGAAAATCTTTATTCTTTTAAAAAAACATCTGTATGAAATATACAGTAAGCGCTCCCAACCATAATCAAAATAAATTACATCATTCTCTTTACATCTGATTGAAAATTTTTTGATTCAGAGTCATCTCTCTTTATATTCAAATTATCCTGTGTTAAAGAATCAATGGGTTTTTGCTGTGGATCTCTAAAATATTAATATTAAGACAATGTACAGTAAAATGTGATTAATGAATTATAAATAGAAATTAAGATTACGCAGGTTTTGGACTCTCATTCACAATTTCACAATAAACAACTAAAATATAAAAAATAGTAAGAATATCACATATTAAATGTACCTGAAAGATAAAATATTATCTGTAAAAATTTGAAAATCATTTCGAAAAAATTGTAGTGAAGTGATTTTGTATACAATTTTTCAAAATACACGTGTCTTAATTTTATAGAGTTTTGAATTTGTTTTTCTTTGACTAACTACAAGCTTTGGCCAATGAAATATAAAGTAGTGTACACGTCATGTTGTCAGTCACGAAGAATATGTTAACTTTATTAGCATAGCAATTTACCAACAATTTTATTATTTTTATTCAAATTTTGACTATTTTTAGAAATGTAAATAAATACATGCCTACTGAAAATAATAAGTTAGTCCAATATTAGCTATTCAAAGCCTAAATTCAGTTTTATTCTTAAATGGGAGTAATGAAAAAAAATTACATATTTTTTCTAGAATCTGGAGTCTATAGGAATTTCATTAGACATACCAAATGACTACCATTAGATTCTAACGATTAGAACATAATACTTGTTAACATGGTCGATGTTTATATTACATTAATTTTCATTATAAGTGACTTGTGTGATAAAAGCGGTAACAATTTTCAAGAACAATTAAAAAAATGTTTAGATTTAATATAAAGATATATCAATATTCCATTTTAATATCCGCCTAAAATTTAGGTCCTAAATTCAGCATCAAATTTTAACGCATAAAATTAAATTAAATTATTTCAAATTTAAAATGAAAATTGTTATCATCACAACAAAAAACATGGAAATTGAAAAGAAATATGGAGAGTAAAGGTTCGCTATCGACATATTTCAGTGGATTTGAAAAATTACGTTCTGAACTTAAACCAATAAATGAAATTGAATTATTGTATACGATTGTAATTTGTTTTTTGAAAAACAATGGATTTATGACAAATGTAAAGAATTTAAAACTACATTTACCAAACCAAAAAAGTATCTGTGGTAATTTTCATCACAACACTTATTCCCATACAACATTTAATTTCATTTTGATAAATATTTCCGAATCAAGATACTCACTAATTGTCGATGTCTCAAATCTTAATACCTGTTACGATAATTTAGTAGGTATTCATATCGATGCGCGCGAGTATTTTCGAGGTATTTTTTCTATGTATTTCTCTAATTTGTAAAATAGATTTAAACATTTTAGATAAATCTAAACTGATGAGTCTTTTAAATAATTCTTTTTTACTGCCTTTGATGGAATGGTCTTCTACAAGTAATTTTATAATTTACTAGACATTTTCTCTATATTGATGTACTCAACTTCCTTTTTCTTTATTTAAGTATATCTTAAAGTGAAGTGTGGCCAAACTGGGTGGCAAACTGCGCGAGAAATTTAAAAATTTAATGCAACCCCTAAAGTGTTAAAGGTAAGAGGTGGGAACAGACGTCTAGTGCAGGACAATTTAAAACATATTTATTTTGAAAAATCTTAAAAAATAAACCTTTTTTGTTGTAAGACTGATATATTAGGAAAGGGTATCATCAATCATTGTTATATAATTTATTTTTTTAACATTTAAATTTAGATTTACCAAATTGTAACAGGATAACAATAAATGATCTACCTATGCCTATATTGGTAATATTAAAAAAAAATTACCAATAAATACCGAATTCACTAATTTTCTCATTGACTACTTTATTTCTTTTCTTTTAATCAAGTTGCGCAGGGTGTTTTTAATTTATTTATAAATAAGGTAAAAATACCCACGGCACTTCATTAAAGGTTAACATTATTTTTTTCCCGGTATTAAGTATTCGTGTCAAAAACTTTATGATTTGTAATCTGAAGCTGTTGCAGTTACTTAATTTTTAAAAATGGAAAAACCAATATTAATCACATGTATTTATATTTTGTTTTTTTGATATTTTAAAAGACGTTTAAAAATCAAAATAATTAAAATTTATGGAGTTAAAATTTTGTATTTATATCAACTGAAATAAGCTCTATCAAAATAATCTTTTTTTTAAATTTTCGGACCGTTAATTATTTCACATTTTTTGTTTTAATAAAATATGAATACTAAAATACTTTTTGGACCGTGAAGTCGTACTTATTCAGATTATAATTTTTTATGTGTGTTAACAGGATACAACTGTACCACCTGTAAATTTTTTTAAATTGTAGGGCTGTTTTTATAAAAAAAGAGTAATTTGTGGTTTTGGCCCTGAAGATATAATTTTTTAAAATTTATGATGATGTTTATGATTTTAAAATCCGTATCAGCGTATATCTTTTTAAATTCTCCAACTCGTTTGATTTTCAAAAAAAAGGACAATTGGGGTTTTTGACCCGTAAGATGTGAATTTGGGAGGCTGAAATTTATCTTATGATCACCCGGTAAAAACTCCAATTGAAATGTGGACTTTATAAAATTCTAAGACTAGTAGTTATTGAAATAAAGTGGAACACACAAACAAATATTGCGTAGCATATTATATAAGTAAGGATTTGTAATTCGCGGGTCGGATTAGGCCTGCGGATCGTACTTTGGTGGGCACTGTTCTAAATGATAGTTTATTATGTTTTAAGTAATGGTGACGATATTTGCTACTTTATTTATAAAATTTTTTTGCTTCAGAGGGGGCAGTTTAATTCAAACACGAGACAAGCTGAGTATACTGTGAACTTGTTTTTATATATTTGTAATTAATTTAACAAAAAAGAATAATCTAATAAACTCATTGATAAATTATTTATTTTAGATTAAAATAGCATTGAACATGGATTTGATTCTGTTAAAAAACTTTGTTAAGACTTCTCATCATTTATTAAAACTGGTAAAAGAAAATTCTGTAAAATGCCACTATAAAGATCTACAGAATAGTTGCATAATTTTGAAATGTTATTGATTTTTAAATTTAGAAAATAGTACAAGGTTTACTGAGCGACCATTTCATCTTGCTAGTGCTCCAGTTGAAAGAGAACGGCATACCCATGGACCCCAACGCATAATTAGACCACCAGGTATTGTTGGAGGTGATTATGACTACATGCCTATATTTCGTAATTTTTTGTTCATAAATCACTTATTTATAAATTCTAAATAAATTTTCATTTAGCTGGATACCATCAATCGCATATGGGACCACACCCAAGGCCTCGTTTCGATCCATATTTACCATTTGACCCAGAAGACAACACTTACCCCAGAAATAGGAGACCACTTGATCCATTTGATAATCCAGACGATGAAATGCCCTTAAGAAGGCCATTCGGTGATCCAGATGGAGGATTTCGAAGAAATGACTTTTTTTAATTAAAAAAATTATACATTTTATGAATTTAAGATCCATCCGTCTTCGTCAATTTGTTTTTCAGGTTTCGTAGAGTTAATTTTGGTTGTCTAAAAGATATTTAAATACATTAAATTCAATGAACCTCGAAAGGTGTTATGGTATATGAAGTTTTGGTTATATCGAGTTTTTCCAATAAAACGGTTATGGGTTCTAATTTTTGATTTGATAGATTTCTATAACATTCGCATAAGGTAGATGATATCTAAGACGAAAATTAAACTATGCAGAATCAAAAACAACTAGGTTTAATGATCCGTCATCAATATAAACATTTAATTCATTATCCAGTATTTCTTGTATAAAACTGGACAATTCATAATTTTGTATGTCATCTAAATAGAAATAGTAAATTAAAAAAAATAGGAAACCATTCATCTTGAACCAATCCACAACGACAGAAATTAACCATTCGCAAATTTCGTTTACATGTGGATGTTCGCTATTTTTCTTTAGAAACTATTAAACATTTCCAAATTAAAAAATTAGTTTATACTTGTAAAGTTGACCAAGATGAAAATATTTTCGTAACAATAATACTAAAATCCATTTATATTTTTTCAAATAATTAAAAGTAACTTTATTGATGAATATCAGACGTGCAAAAGTATTTTTTTCAAAAAATGAAAATTATTGACTATTTAGCCACAAGATTTGATTAAGATTCAGGAAT
This sequence comes from Intoshia linei, assembly GCA_001642005.1. Classification (NCBI taxonomy): domain Eukaryota; kingdom Metazoa; phylum Orthonectida; family Rhopaluridae; genus Intoshia; species Intoshia linei. The sequence goes on along the minus strand of LWCA01000023.1, from coordinate 45,342 downwards.
GCAACTTGGAAAGCTTACCAGAAAATTATCAATTGCGATACTATTTTTATCATTATTTAATGTGTCCATCTGTATTTTTTTCGGTTTCAGTTTTTTTATAAATTTAGTTGACATTTGTGGCTGAAGATGATGATGGGTCAATTGTAGGATATGTTTTGGCTAAATTGTAATACAATAATTATGTTTAATAGTTTTATTTAGGGAAGATGATCCTCCCACAGGGCATATTACTTCAGTGGTAATTTCTCATTTATTTCGGTTAATTTTGATTATAGGCGTGCAAAAGGACTCATAGGAGAATGGGTATAGCGAAAAAATTGATGGACTTGACTATAAACACAATGACCAACATTCGCGGCGCAAAAGAAGTATCTTTACATGTTAGAGTTTCGAATAGAGCAGCTTTACACATGTATAAAGATAATTTTAAATTCAAGTAATTTTACATTAAATGATTTTATATTTTTTTAACTTGATTACTGAGTGAGTCCTCAAACATTTTAATGACTAAATTTTGAAATTTTAACTATATTTATATTGACGTTTTATAAAGATATATATTTGTTCCCGTATATGCACTGTTAGGAACACTTAAACTTTATGTAATTTGTTAATTATATAGGATAATTAAAACGGAACCCAAATATTATGCTGATGGAGAAGATGCCTACGTCATGAAAAAAATGTTTAATAGTAATTTCATTATATTTTTATACACATGAATTAAATATAGCCGATGAAAGGCAATCGGCTTGGCCATTTGATTTTAAACCTTGATTTATTTGTACATTTGTATCAAATTAAAATTTTACCATTCCATTATTTTGAAATTTGTATACTCTTTTTAGGTGTAGGGGACACTAAAAAATAAAAATTGTTCAAATAGTAAACGAAGGCCAAAATATTTCAAGGTTTTGATAATTATGAATGACTTTGAATTAATTCATTGCATAGACATACTTCAAAAGTCTGGGGTAGCGCATGGAGAAAAAGACTAATTTTCAGGTAAAATTAGATCATTATCGTTTACTTTTATTTTGAAGTGGTTCTTGACACGTAAATACAATATTGTCCTACTAATAACCATGAATAAAAAAATTATAAGTAAATATGATTAATGGTATTTAATGTATTTGTACAGTGATCGGAAATGTATAAATTAATTTTAAATTTGGAAACGAATGTATCTACTTTTCTATAAATTCAAAGCTAACATCTTTGGCATTATCTTCACAGCGTTCACTTGGGTCCATAACGTAATATTTAGGACTAAAATTTAAATTTAAAAGGTTAGAGTGTATGTAGTGTAAGTACCTTTTAAATAAACGAGGAAATTTGTCAATTTCATCTTGCGAATATTGATCCAAACTTTTTTCAATATTCATAACCTTAGGTAATTTATAATCTATACGCTTTTGTATATTATCAGGTATTGCCTAAGTTGAATACATCCAATAATAAATATGTACATTGTGCAATACGTTATATCAAAAAATGTACCTCGGGAAAAATGTGCAATCTTTCCATATCTGTTTTCCTAATAAGGTGATTGAACATTCTCGAATAAATTGCTTTTCTGATTACCTAAAATCTAATAATGTATATGCCATTAACAGTATAACAGTTGACTGGGTTTTCTATACCAAGGTTTTCCGATGACATACATGTCACCCAACGATCAGGTAAGATCAAGTCAGTCATATAAATCAGCCATTCTCAACGGGGTATATGTAGACCCCTTGGGGTCCACAGCACTTTTTTGGGACTCCATTAAAATTATATACATTTATTACATATTATAGACATTTTCAGTAACATAAAGTCGTTTTTAAAACATAAAGGCTCAGAAATACTAATATAAAACGTGAAAATCATGTAAAAGTAAATTCTTTGGTATTAAATTAAATTACTTACGAGTGTAAAAACTTATTGGGAAACCTCCATTCTTCTATTTTAGGAGCAGCGTTTTTATTTAATTATTTTATTAAAATTTATGACCGAGCCAAGTTTCTAGTCATAAAAGAAGCTTTAAATTTCAAACTGAAAATGGGACAAAAAATCAGTCAATATTCATGATTCTATGAAACATCAACCAAGGGATATAAAATATTAATTCTTCACAGGGAACATAGATAATACAGACTTAATAAAGATCTGATAAAATATGTAGTAAACAATTAATAATGTACTGTAAACAATACCATGTTCCATTTTGGGAACATTGACGGATTAAAGGTTAATATTAATAATTCATCAAGTTTATCACCTCGCAAAAATAGAGTACTCCATGTCTTTTGACCATCATTCGTTTCACCCAAATGTAATGATTCATTAAAAATTGTCATTATTATTAATTTTTTTGGGAATCCAAGGTTTTTTGTAATATCATCTTAGGGGTCCACAGCGAAATAGGGTTGAGAATGCCTGATATAAATCATCAATTTTGAAGAAGGGGTAGAAAATTATTCTTCCAATAACTAACTATAATTTGATTCTCCTGAAGTACATATATTTTGTACGTATTACTAATGAATTCAGTTATTTACATATAATTATCATTTAATAACACGTAAATTGAGAAAACTTGAATAATTATTATAAATTACAGAAAGATTAACCTCAGCAACGTATTTAAAACGGAAACCAACGTATATGAACCCTCGTCTAGGGCATATACGAAATATTTGTAAAATAGGATATCATTCTTCCAAATTGAGAATTAAAAAAATTATATTTTTGAACATCATGACTACTTTTTGTATCAAATGCAAACTTAAAATACAGTCAATTCTGTTATATATGAACACGATAATTTTGTTTGAAAAAACATTGATTGGATATTTTGAAACTTTTAATTATATTATTATCGCCATTCATATACGTTCATATTACAGTATAGTATGAACAAGATCAAATCCTGGTCTGTTCATGTTCATATAGAACAGAATCGACTGTATATTTAAATCCAAGCCTATGTAGAAGTGGTTAGGGCCCATTTATCATTTCTAAGGGCGAACATAGTTGGTTCGGCTATGATCGCATTACTATTATGTTATTAAAATTATCGTAAATAATAATTCAACTTTTCATTTCTTTGATTCTAAATAATGATTCTTAGTTCAATAATTCTGTCAAGTGGAATAGAACAGGAATTCTCAACATTTTTTACGCTATTTAACCCTTAAAAATTGTTTTATTTGTCTGGAGCCTACCCTAAAATACTCGTAAATATTTACAAAATAAAGATAACTTCCCAAAGAATTTTGATTTAAACTTGTTTAGATTTTTTTATAAAAAAAGTATGGATAGGCATCAATAAAAAAAGTATAACATATATCAGGCTGGTCCACAGCGTAGTCCGCCAGATCAAATTGTGCGGCCCGCGAAATTGTTCAGTAATATATTTTGAAAAACATTATAATTACACTATCTAGAATTAATTTAAATTTTTGAAAAATAAATTTATCTTTCTGTACTAATTACTCTCAACTACTTACTTTTGTACTTTACCATAATAATTCTAATTTTTGGACCTTTTGTACTATTTTGACTTACACTTGCCTTTGGACTACATTTTATTTTTTAATGTTGCGTCCCGCGAAATTTGCAAAATTGATTTGTTGGTCCTCACTCATCATATGTTTGACCACCCTGACATATATACTTGCATATTACCTCAGTTGGATCCAGTTTATGCGTAACCCAAGCCGTTCTCGTAAATTTTTTTAGTTTAGCATATCTAAATTGTTACATTAGTCAGGAATCATATAGAATTTCATTTATTTGTCAAATAGAGCAAGTTTTATAATACCATAAACCAAACAATATTAAAAAATTGTAAATTTAAATTAAAAAAAAATTATTTATACTAAATGATAATTTCCGATATATAATTTTCCAAATTATAATTAATAATAAAATAACATTAAAATTCATAAAATAAGTGGTTTGTTTGTGAGTCAGTTTCCGATTATCCAAAAAAATTTTGATTATAAAATGATAATTTTAAAAATCTCAAAAAATTTATAAATTCTACTAATTTTTCAAGAATGCAATCTCATAAATTTATATTTTATAGTATAATACGAAAATAACATTTTTGTGGTCCAACATTTAGCAAATTATAACATTAAACTAAAAAAATATTCAATAAATCTAGCCAAAGCCGTACCAACCAGCTTGAAACCACCCAAAAATGAACAGTAGACATTAAAAAAAAATTCATGACAATACATGTATATGATGTCGTATATCACTTAGTGACCTCTCCAAGGGTCATAATTTGAAAAAATCTTATTTTACCTTGGAAAATGTTCATATCTAAAAACCCTCCATAATTCGCTTCGCATAGAAATATGTTTACTATTTTTAATTACAACATGATCGCCAACATCAGCTAAAATACAAGATATTTAAACAAACAAAAAGAAAACCATATCGATGATAAATAGGTTTGTGTCGTCCTTCCAAAAATTTAGTAATGAGTTTAGCAGATAAAAAAGGACACTGATGATAAGCATCAAATTCATACCAAACTCTGGTAAATGTAGCCCATTGCTAAATTAATTTATATACCAATTAAAATGAAATGAATCAAACCTGCGTTCTGAGTTGGTTCATGTCAATAACGTACACTTTAAATTAACAACCCTGACAATTTCAATAAAATGTATTGTATAAAAATAATTTGAAGGTAAACTTTAATGAAAAAAAGCATTAAAAAATGAATAAATTGAAAAATATAAATGTTAATCAACAAATAATTAACAGTTTAAATACAGAAATAATTTTGAAATTATATAAAGTTTGCGTTTAGTATTCAGAATATAAAGATAAAACATGGCCCTGTGGCCTAGCGGATTAAGGCGCCTGACTTCGGATCAGGAGATCGGGGGTTCGATTCCCTCCAGGGTCTTTTTTTTCTTCATATAATTTAATTTATGTTAAATCTAAATAACCCGAAATTGTAAAATAAATCAAATCTAAAAACAATAAAATTTATTTTCACAATTTTTTGTCAATAATGCAGCTTTCGATTTGTTTGTTGGTGACATGTTTATATAATAAACTAGCAATTTTTTTTAGTCCAAGATTAACTGCTATATCATATGGTGTTTGTTTTTTATTATTTGTCCGTCTCGCGTCAGCACCGAATCTAAAAATTTTAAGTCTATATGTAAATTGTGAGAATCGTTTTTACCCGAGTAAAATTTCAATAATTTTGATACCGTCATTCCCATTCAAAATTGAATCATGTAAGGGAGTATTATTTTTACTAAAATAATTTTTATATAATTTTCTCAACATTTACGGTTTAGACAATATATTAATGTTTGCTCCGTTTTCCAATAACAATTTAACTAATTTGTGGTAATTTGTTGTGACAGCAATGTGTAATGCACTCATACCGTGTTTATTTTTTGCATCCACGTTAATACCCTATTTTCAAATTATTTTATGCCTAAATGTTTTAGAAACTTACATTATCTATAAAATACTGAATTTCATCTAATTTTGAATTACGATTTCCAACGGATTTGAGAAATTGTTTCTCATAATGACATTTTTTATCTTCTATGCTTAATTTCTTTTTCTCAGGCATACGGTCTTGAAGAAGATCTATTTTACATTTTTAATTATGTAAGATAAACTTTTATTACTACTGAACTTATGAAGAACTTTTTCTTTTTTCATGGTTCGAACTAGAGTAGTTCCGTGATATTGGAATGTAGCCGACATTGTAAACTCTGTTGAATCTTCTGTTACTGTTGTAGATATAATCTAGAATATTTATTCAATGTTATATTATTCATATTTTTATTTTTAGTGTACCTTTCCTAAATTCACTTCAGAAATTAAATCACGAAAATTTGCGTTTTTAGTTGCGTAAGATTTTATGTGAGCATACATGTGGTCCAGTTGAACTCTCCAATAACCTAAAAATTAAAAATATGTTGAAAAATTCATTTATTTTAAATTCAATCTGATCATATGATCATGTTAGTCTACATTGTACCAAGAGTCACATCCGATCCGTAACAAGAATTTACGAATTAGTTAACAAAATTTTAAAACTATAAATTTACCTTTACCAGGGCTAATTTGATTCAAATATGTATAAGTTGATTTTGAGGCTGAATTATTGTTAATAACATTACAAGATTTTTCCTTTTGGTTTGGATTTTTGAATGGATAAATAATACCTACCGTCTGAGTTCCAAAATCTACCTTATTATACTTTTGATATTGTAAATTATTATTTAATCCACTTCGTATAAGTGACAATTTTTCTTCTGTTTTCATATTACAAGAATTACAATTATTGTAATTATTCAATGATGTGTTTGTTGGAACACACCGAGAATAAGAATTAATCATGTTTTTGTTATTTACCTAAATATGTTAACCAATTAATATATTAATCCTTAATTAATAAAATACTGATTCATACAACAATAGATCAACGTTATAATTTTTTATTTTTAGCTCATCTTTTAAAAAATTCCATTTAACGGCAAACATTCATTTGTTATATGTATTGTTAGAGCGATACCTCTTAGAGTAGGGGTGCACAACGTGCGGCCCTGGGCAATACATCTGATCATAACTTAATATATTATTTTACTTTAAATTGAAAAATTAAAATGAGATTTTATTCAAGGTCTATTTAAAATATTTTAATCAAAAAGTTATATTCTTGACTTTGCCCCAGTTTCTCAAATGTTAGCGAAGGGCACACAAAATCAAGGCAGTCACTGATATCTTTTTTTATGTCATTATTAATATTTACATATTTTTTTTGTGTCTTCCACTCTAATGTATCAACAAATCGGTTTTTAATAAAACTTTTTTCTGTTGTCCAATTATTATTAATTATTTACCGAAAAATTAATAATTAATGTTTTTTCAAAAAAATAGTAGTAAAAGGAGATTTTTCAAATTTTTTTAAAATCAGGTTTTTTTTTATAGAACCAGTCAGAAAAATTATTGATCTAAAAATTTGGTAAAATGGGATTTTTTATAAAAATATTGGTAAAAGCGATTTTTTTCCTTAAGGGTTGGTAAAATTTGGTTTTTTATTTTGGAATAATATAGGGTAGTTTTTATTCTAAAACTTTGGTAAAAATGGATTTTTAAAAAAATATTGGTAAAAAGAGATTTCTTCCTTAAAGGGTTAGTAAAATTTTGGTTTTTTCTCATAAGATTATATTAAATTGGATGATTTAATGAAATATGTTGAAAATTGTAGATTCGCCTACAATCATCTAAATTTTCGTATTCACCTCTTTGAGTGACCAGTCACCCCCATGAGAAGCACTGCATTAATCCTACTATTGCTATTTATTCCGATTCAGATAAATGACAAATATGGTGTTAATTTATATAAGTGAATTAAGGATTAATTTTAATTCANATATTAGTTACGATGAACGATATTATGTTCAAAATTTTAAAGGCATAGCCCCAACGTTTTTTTAAAGAATTGTAAAGCAAGATTAGGTGCAAATTGAAGACACAAAAATTGTTCATAAGATGAGTGGGTGTACTTTTGATATAAAATTTTGACTTACACCCCTAATATGCATGTAATGTACATGTAAATTTAATTTCATGAAATTGATCCATTCCACCATTTTATAAAGGGTTTTTTACTTTAATTGTTATTTAATTTATACTTATGACAAGTTTTATATTATAATTATTTAGTTAATTGGAATTGTCAATGTCGACGATTATAGGGGCAAACAAGTTATAGAAGATGCATACCTAAAAGCATTGGTACGTTTACATTAATATTATATGGTAACTTTGACACAAGTTAGAATTTAAACCCCCTGCAGGGGTTTTGAATTTTTTTAAATAGTTTATAAAAATTATAGGGTTGTTTTCATTAAAAAAAGGTTTATCTGGGGTGTTTTGATAGTAAAAATTATCTTTTTTGATGTTTCCATTTATGTTAATGCTTATGATTTTAAAAACTATCCCTGAATGTATGTTTTATAAAATTTTAGGAAGTTTTATTTTTAAAACAAAGGTAATTTAGAGTTTTGACCATGAAGGTATGGGTTTTTGAGGCTGAGATTAACGACAATGTTAATGATTTCAAAACGCGTTCCAGAATGTATGTTTTATTAAATTGTTGGGCTGGTTTGTTTTATACAAAAGGGAAAGTTTGGTTTTTCAATGGGCTCAAATTCTGAAACTGAAAAATAGATAAAAACACGCTCTGGGAAAACTTGTAGTGTATACAATTCCAAATTGTAATTTTACCAAAAATTAAATAAAATGTATAAATATAATTATTTGTAATTTAGTTCAGTTTCGAGATCAACAAAACATCAAACATGTCTGCTTCTAAGAAAGATTTGATTATTTATGAAAAAAAAATTGAAATATTGGATTATAAAACAAAGGTTTAAGTTATTCTCAATAACAATTAATAATTATTGTAATATTGGCTCGGCTGTTGCGTACTTCGTACAAACAGATTTTAATTGTGGAGGTCCGACTTTTTAATTTTTAGAATGATCTTTTATTTGATTACACTGAAATAAAAATAAGATTATATAGTGACGCCTTCTCTTTAATGACGTCCAATTTCAAAAAAATTAGGTTATATACATTATATACCCCTGTATAGGAGTAGGATTTGATGTCTTTAATTTGAATTTAAGACGATTGGTTATATTTATATATTAATTAAAATTCATATAATTTACGATACGTTGAATAAACGTGTATTATATTAATGATTTGATAATTTAAATTAATTTAGAAAATAGAAGAATTGATAGACATTGAAGATGTGTCATTTGCCTGTCAATATTTGGAAGTAAAGAAGATATTTTCATTTATCGCTTCAGATAAATTTGGCCAACATAGATGTTTTGTTTTGCGAACAAAACAAACAAAAAAAATTGCCAAATCAATTGACCAAGTGTTTAATAATTTAAAATATGATGGTGAAAAAGATGTAAAGGAAGAAATACAATGCTTAGAGCCTACTAAAATAGAAACTCCAAAAATAACACAAAAAAACCTCGAAATCTGTGAAGCTTTAAAAGTTATTGATTATTTTGACAGACATTCCGTAGGTTGTTATTTACTTTTTATAGTATAAATCTAGAATCATTTTGAATTGAACAAAGTTAATGATGTAATGGATGTTTATATTCTAGAACTTGAAAAATATATTCCACTGGCTAATTTAGTCACTACACGTAGAAAGTATATACTCGAAATGGAACAATTGGTTTCTTTTGAAAAAGTTGCCGCTTTGAGAGAAAAATATGATGTATTTATTATATTTTTAGTTTTGTAATATTACTTAGATAACTAATGGTGCTCAGAATTATATGCCTGCTAGTTATTCGAAGCGATCTTGTGATGCACGGGGTATTGAATGATAAATTAATTTTAATTTTATATATTTAGGGTCAGAACAAATTCTTTTACAAATTGATGACATGGATACCGTTACACATACGAAATCTTATAATCCCTTGGGTAATTCATTAAATATTTTATAACCGTATGTGTTAATTTTTAAATTTGAGATGGCATAAATTAACGTATATTACATTTTATTGTAATAATTATTATATTGTATTAACATGTAAATAATATTAAAACGATTCAAATTAGATTTAAATATAGACAATAGTATAACGAATGTAGGAGAATTGTTTATTGAATAAATTCATTTCATCTGCCGATCCGCGGATCAGTGTGGGTCCCAAATAATACAAAATGTTAAAAATTGAGAACCTTGACACATTGACACACTTTACCTGTCCGCTAAACTATTGTTTCACTTACACGGTTCCGTTATAGTGAACACTTTAAGCAACTGGTTTATAAAATACATGCACTGTACTTAATTAAATTCAACAATTTAGATATTGATAAAAAAAATAGTTTACAATCAATATCACCATTAAATCACAATTCTCACAAATCATCAAACACATCAGGTAGCAGTGTATATACATGATTTATATTTAATTTTAGATTGTTGTAAAAAAGAGACAGAATCTGATGATCTAGACCCCTCAGACATATTTAACGTTTTTGGACACCATGAAGATAGTTTGATATATTTACACCATGATGAAGTTTATCAGTTTGACCCAATTTACACAAAGTAAAAGTATATAAATTGTTTATTTATTAATACAGTTATTTTTTTAATTTTCTTTTCTTATTTTGTTGTTTTTTCACATTCTGTTTCTTTTCTCTTTTTTTAAGAATAGCTTCAGGTGTTTTAATTTCGCTTTTGATGGAATTTTTATCTAAAATTTCATGTAAATTTAATATTTTAAAAATTACTCATTTTATTTTGCTTAAGCCAAGATTTGTATCGGTTTGACATGAAACTTGCTTTGATTTTAACACCTTCCGAATTCAAAACATTATCATTTTTTGAATTTACACCCACAAATTTTTTTTTACGTCGATCCCTTCAATATAAATATATAAATTACGTAAACAGAAAAATATTTAATATTTTTTTAAGGATGACGATTTAATAAAGTATAATTATGTATGTTTCTTAACCTTTTAGTACGCGGGCCATTTTAATAATGTACAGGATTTGCGACCAATCAACATTTCTGGTAAAGTAATTCAAACGCAAGATTAAAATGTAAGGTTTGCAAAAAACAGAGAATTGAATATAGTCAGGTTAACTCACGGCTCACAACCCGTTATCTAAAGGTTATGACAAGGTAAATTGCATCAGTGACTCGTATAATGCCTTATATCGTATAGATTAACTAAGTATAAACTTTATTAATTAATTTACGGTTACTTAATTACACGCCCGCCGTCACAAAGGGTTCTTAAACAATGAATATTCACTAATTTTAAGTAGTCTACGAAAAATTTAATGTGAAATTTTCGATTCACTATAAAAAAATTTGGGAACACTGAACTCAGTACAGAACCTAACTTACGAGACCTCTGATCGGTGTGAACTAACCCCATTAGAGAGCTAATCGTACCATCGGTGATAATACTAATAATAAATGTATGAATAAATAACCAAATTTTTTTATTTTTATTAGTATTTTCATTGCTATCATGAATAAAATCAATAGTGTTTTGATGCAATTGTCTATTAAAGTTGTTTGATTGTAAACTAAATTTTTTTAATTATATTTATAATTTTAACAATAAAAATCAAAAAAATATACCCCTTTTCAGAATTGTAATCTTTTGGTCTATATGGAATAAAAAAATCGGTTTGAGGTTTGGTGATTTCTGTGTCGATGCGAGGTTTTTTGGCTTTAATGGTTAATGTTTGGTTCAATTGAACTTGGTCGTCTTGCTTTAATCTCTTTTTTTGAACCAATGAATCATGTAATTCTCTTTTTGATTTCATAATAGATATTAAATCTTTTCTGTGTTTGTTAATTTCGAAAATTGTCTAAAGTGTGGATAATAAAAAAACATTTATTATGAAACAATGTTAATAACAATTATATTTGTAGATCAAAATTTATAAAAATTGGCATGCTGGACATGCCAATGTAAGGTTGTCATATTAAAAAAAATAATTGAAAAAACAAAATTAACTAAAGTTTTTTAATAAAAACGTTAAAAAATACTAAAACACGAGTGTCCATAAATTATTACACAACTGTTTATTAATGATAATGACCATATATGCTACATGAATATTTCTTTCAATAATTAATTGACTTTACTCCAACCTTTAATACTTCGATTGCACGATTTTTTACAGAATCTGATAGTTTTAAAAACGTTTCATCCAAAATGTTCTCCCATCAATCCATTACGGCTTTTGTTATATTAATAATATTGCTATATTGTTTATTTCCACCATAGAGACATCGAACCATTATACCCCAAATATTTTCTATAGAGTTGAGATCTGGAGACACAGCAAGCCAGTCCATAATGTTAAAAAAATGATCATTTAAAAATAATTTTTCGACCTAGATTTGTGAAAACTCGCATTATCTTGTTAATAAATGAAATTTTTTCTTAAATTTTTGTTGTGAGGAAGGAGAGGTATGTGATTATGCTCTATAACTGTTTGATACTTGATAGAGTTTATATTACCATCTACTTTGACAACACATTTTATACCACCACTTGAAAAAGCTCTCCATATCATAACACCACCTCCACCAAATCTTCTACTGACCTTTTACTGCAATTCATGGAGTAAGTCATGCCAGTAATAATTGTAGTAATCAGGACCATCTAGATTTAACTTTTTTTCATTAGTCCAAATAATATTTTTAGAATTTATATTACTCTTCAGATAATTTTCCCCCCACTTTACTCTGGAGTCCTTGTGTCTTGCTAGTAATTTTGGCTTTGATTTAATTTTAACAATAATGATATTTTGGTTTGACTTTATAACATTGTAAACGGAAGATTTTAATATATTTATTCCTTTAGAGCACATAATCGCCGCAACACCTCTTACTCCTTTATTAGGATTCGAATTTACCTTCCTTATAATGACTCTTTTTGTCCTATCTGACATTTTAGTTTTCGCACCAGCTCTTTTTCTGCCTTCATCATAACCTTGTGGCTCATTTAAAAATAATCGAACTACATCAAACAATCTTCTTGATGTAAAATGCTAAGTCAAACGATCAGCAATATTTTTATACGATCTCCTGATGTTATTGTCATCATATGCTGCTCCTAAAATGAATTTTTTTCATCATCACTTAATTTGCAACCTCTACCCATGTTCTAATTAAATTGTTATAAAATTATTATTAATTAGTACAATTAAAAAGTGTTGTTATAACTTATGGACACTCGTGTTTTTGTACTTTTAACGTTTTTATTAAAAAACTTTAGTTAATTTTGTTTTTTTTTTCAATTATTTTTTTTAATATGACAACCTTACATTGTGCATGTCCAACATGCCAATTTTCATAAATTTTAATCTACAAATAATTTCTATTAACAAAATGATAGTGTTGTTATAATTATTGGACGGAGTGTACTAGAATTCTACACGGTCCGAAGCTCCGAACTTGATAATGTGATCAAATTTAGTTAAATGTGTTATTCAATAATTGTTACATTTAATTAAATTTTAATATGCGTATTCGGATAAAGTTGCAGAATTCTAATACAACGAATCGCTTTAAACTCAGAAAATTGTAAAAAAAACTATAATAACGCATTATTACGAACATATTCACTTTGATGTCATTACAGCGATTCTATTTATATACCGTTTTCGATTTGTAATTCTTTAAGCGTTGAGTAAACAAAATATGGTCCTTGTCATTTAATGACGAGTCTAAATTGAAAAAGTATTTACAAACATTGTTAAATTCATTCTCGTTCAAAGTTCAAAGTTCAGCCTTTCGAAACAAAAATTAAATTGAGAAATTTATAAAAAAAAACCCAAAAAGTGATAACATTTAAAGTGCGCAGCATTAAGAACGTCTATTTAAAAATAATATTACTGAAAACAGGATGAACAAATTCACAACAATTCCACAATTTTTTTGCACGTCTTATTGATTCAATTGAAGCTCCCGGTTTAGTTTTTCGATATCTTTCATACGCATTTTCAGCAGATTTTACCATACCTTTCTAAATATTATGAGATAAAAATAATTTTATCGTACAACGTAACCACAATAAGGTCCACTGCCAACAGAAATACATCAACCAATTAATATTACAAAAATATATTATTTATGATGAAAAAATTACATTAGTTTCATTATTAAGAAATTGATCGATTCGACCACCATAGTGTTGAATACTGGTAGAGTTGATACAACCAATCAATTCTAAATACAATTTATACATTTGACTATACAAAATTTACCAGATTCATGACATTCTGAATCATTATTAGCAAATTTAATTTCTTTATTTAAAAATAACAACAAATCAAGCAAATATGGCAATTCTTCATTATAAATTAAAGAGATTGCATTACCAGACTTTCCTGCCCTAGCTACACGACCTAAAATACTAATACAGAAATGCACTAAAAATTACAATAACATGAAAAAATAAAAAACTCTTTTACAAGTTTCACTGAAATATAAAATTAAGCATACCAACTCTATGTACAAACAGTTTTGGTTTAGCTGGAAAATTGACATTAATTACATTATCCAAAAGTGGCAAATCTATCCCACGGGCAGCAATGTCAGTAACAACCATCACCAAAACTTTTCGATCTCTAAATTTTGACACGTTAATTTGTCTCTCTTCAGAGTCCATAGAACTGTAACAATAGGCTGCATCAATTTTGTACGAAATTAAGAGCTAAAATATAAAAATTTTAAAAAAATATAAAAAAAATATATTTACATTATAATATAAATCGACGTGATGTTTCGTTGGAACAAAAACCAGAGTTTGTTTATTATCTTTAATATAATCAGTGACAAATTTGACTACTAACGGCATTTTTTCATGTTGCCTCAAACTCACAAAAGCAATCTAAATAAAACCGGATATTACGTATAAATTACTAAAAAGTTCTCAATTTTTTCAGTTTTAAAAATACTTTAATCTGTTTACTAATAAGAAACATTTCTGAAACAAGTACAAAAATTGTTAAATTAACATTTTTTTACGTAATTTCTTAAAATTGATCCGATTATAAATTAATTGCAAAACAATTTAAATCAGTCCTTAAATTGGTTCATAAGAATCAATTTCAATAAAATGTATGCTTAGTTATATGGTGTATATTTAGGGTACATCAAAAATTCTGAGAATATTAAGGGAACCAGAAAAAAGATAGACTACCACTGGTTTAAATGTTAAAATATAATGTGTACATTTAAATTTGGACTAATTTTATTATCGACATCTAATCTAATCAATACTGGTTTCATTAGACCAGCTTTAGTAAATTCAATTAGTTGTTTCGGTAGAGTCGCCGAAAATAACATTGTTTGTCTATTTGGAGGCAATTTTGACATTATTGCGTTCATTTGTTCTGCAAATCCCATTTCAAATAGTCTACATAAAATTAAATGTTAATTAAACCAGTCAAAAATTTTAAATGGTAATTTACCTGTCCGCTTCGTCAAAAACCATCATTGATAAATTATCCAATTTTAACTTTGTTTCTTCTAAAATATGCAAAAATCGACCAGGTGTGGCTATAATTCTAATAAAATAAACATTAGAAAATCATCAAATTAACCATTCGTTTGTGGTCACAAAAGAAATCAAATAGAGCTAAAATGTGGTTATTAAAGTGTCACAAGCAGGGATTGGAATTAATTGGTAAAAATAATCAATTAATTGTTTGTTCTATTGTTCTAAAATTGCATAGAATAATGAAAAGTTGTTAATATTTTATTATACAGTGTCCAACTATCTTATTTGCAAAATAGAATTTAGAAAATATTTTCATATTATTTATTATATTTCTTTCTTCGAATTTGGAAATAAATAAAGCATGGTAAGACTGTGATACGCTACAACGAGTGTTGACTATGAAGTGTATAATGACTATATTTAATTTTTGAACTACATATTAAAATTTAATTAATTTTTTCAGTTATATAAAAAACCAATTAATTGAAAATTATCTTCTCATTTTTCAATTAATTGCAAAAAAATCAGTTAATTAAATAATTAATATTTAGCAAACAATTAATTATTTCCAATCCCTGGTCAAAAGTAGCGATTGTGCTTTTCAGAAATTTTATGATTTCCCAATAAAATTAAAACAATTATTAAACACATTAAAAAATAATTAATATGCATCATTTGGTTAAAATATGAAGTTAAAGGTGATAAAGTAGTGTGTAAGATTTGAAATAATTATAAGCTACAGTGGATATTCGACCTTAGGCCTTGGTATACATTTAAAACGTCACAATACATAATATCCTAGTGATACAAACATATCCCCCTAAAATACTAATGAAACTAAAATAACTACATTCATAATAACATCAAAATCCAATTATCATTTTTTTAAAATTCAAACGAGTCCGAGAAATATATAAAATACACCATCTGATGAAAATTTTAAAATCATCAACATCATGATAAAGTTCAATTTCAAAATCGTATTATATATTATCAATCAATATTTTTAAAATATTCCGAATAAAATAAAAATATTCATCTTACAAATTTCAGAAAATTTATTATTATGGGCCTAATGGTTATAGTGTAATTATTAGGGTTTGCAAAAGTTGAGACGATACAAATTAAAAATATATCCATCTAATGCAGTGCTTCTCATGGGGGTGACTAGTCACCCCAAGGGGTATATATTTTTATGGGGGGGGGGGGGGAATACTAAAATTTTAGATGATTGGGGGGAATAGGAAATGAATGATAAATTTTTAACATATTTTATTCAATTTAGTCAAATATGTAAAAAAAACAAAATTTTACAACCCCTAAAGTAAAAATCCCTTTTTACCAATATCTTTTTTTAAAAATCAAATTTTACCAAACTTTTAGATAAAAAATCCCTCTATCAGATCCCAAAAGAAAAAACCAATTTTACAGACCCTCAAGGAAATAATCCCATTTTACCAATATTTTTTTGAAAAATCCAATGTTAGTTAACTTTTAGATAAAAGATTCTCTATCTGATCCCAAAACAAAAAACCTAATTTTACCAACCATTAATGAAATAATCCCCTTTTACCAATATTTTTTTGAAAAATCCAATTTTATTAAAATTTTATATCGGAAACATCTCTATCTGATTCCAAAACGATTTAGCCATGTCAATTATCTTTTGGGAAAACATAGAACATGTCTCAATATTGAAAAACGTGGCGATTTACGTTTAAAGCTTACTAACTTATCTTTTAACTTCCACAAAATCACTGAATTAAACCAATGTCACCCTTCACATTAAATATTTATATATATTTGTATTTGATTAAATTTCACATATATTTTTGTTATATATTTCAATTAACATTCAAATACCATGCATTATTTAAGATTCATAAAACCAAAAATGAAAATTTAAGATGATGTGATCACGTTATGTGTACTCAAATTCAGTACATTTTATAAATGCTAATTGTGTATTTCTACACAATTATGACATGTCATAATAATTGTTTTATTGGATGTGAATATAACAAAAATATGTGTCACAGGAGGTGAATGCTCAAAAAAGTTTGAGAAGCACTGATCTAATGTTTAAATTCTAAACAGTTTTTCTAAAATGACGGTTTACGGCCAAGTTTCTCCGAATAATAATAATTAGGTAAAAAAATTATGGAAAATATAAGTATATTTTACTGCAGTCATTTGCAACATGCTCCATGTGGACTCCACTCCAGGATCCAAAAATTTAATTTAAATATTTATATAAATAAAATGTACATGTCCGGATTAGAATGAATTTTTGAAAATTGATCTTCAAATCTAAAAAAAATTATTTGAAAAAAATTAATAATGAACGCTTCTCCTCCAACCATCAAAGCAGAAGTAATTCCGCTGAATTTTGATAACTAAATATTAATAATATTAAATTCAAAATAAATCATTATGGAAAATTATATGGCCGTCAAAACTACATATTTTTAGTGTGATAATCAATGATGAGTCATGAATACTCTACTTGGACTGTGTTTAAAAAATCTTTATTTGCAGCATACAACATTGTCTAACGAAAAACGTTTCTGGTATATGGACGTAACGGACATGGGCATTATTTAACCATGGAAAAAAACCTCAGAAAGTTATACTGTAAAAATATATTTTAAAATTATAGTTAAGCCTTCGGCAGACCTAACTACTGTTTGTACAAAGTACATAACAGACACTGAAATCGTTAAATTAAGAAAAACCCTAATATATACATGTTAAGGGTACAAAATCAGAGACATTGGAGGGAAAACCTTAGTATAATTAACCATATTTACCTCTTTAGAAAACTTGAAAGTTTGCATTGCAAGTTCACGTGTAGGCGACAAAATTAAACAGCTTGGACTTAAATGAGGTCTGTGACATTTAAGTTTTTCAAATATTGGAATCAAGAAAGCAGCTGTCTTGCCACTACCTGTTCTAGCCATAGCCACTACATCAGACCCACTCAATACTACAGGAATTGTCTAAAATATATATAATTATAGAACATGCATAGAATTTTCAATACCAGCCATAACTATTAAATACCAATAAAACTAAGAGTATATGAACATTTAAATAAAAAAAACAAATTCGGACACAAAAAGTACCATATTAGAGCTGTCAAAATTTTAGATATAATGTAATGAAAATGGTACTGGAAGAAAATAATACCTTTCGTTGAATTGGAGTAGGAACTTTATATCCTCTTTTTAAAACAGCACGTAACAGGTTGTATGATATACCTAAAATAAAAATACAATAATGTAATAAAGTACGTAAATTTTAAATATTAATCCTTTCATCAGATTTACTTTTATGCGTTTAAATTACTCTGGTTGAATAATGTAGTTATTTGCAAGCAACATAAACATGGCATTAATTAAAAAAATTAACTATATAAATTGATTAAAGCCTCTAAAATGATCAAAAATCCGTGACACACTCTATCGAGAACAAAATAAATAGTAAACGATTACCCATAGTCTGGAATCCACCAGATTTGATCTTTTTAGGTTTAACTTCATTAATCAATTGAAATTGATTTGAATTGAGGAGTAAATCCATGTGCCTAAGAAAAATTTTTGAAATAAAAAAAACTTTATTACAATTTATAATAAAATGAACATTTTAGCTTATACGTTGATTGTATTTTTTTTAACATATTACCGAGCATTCCTGACCGATAATGTCAAATTTGTACATAAATTTAAGGCAAGTTTATTTGAAAAACATTTACCTTCATATGGCTTGAGTTTTGAGCCTTACGTCGTTGCTAACAAGACGGTTACATTTTATCGAAAAAAATTGACACAAGAACTTACCAATGTAATTATTTAATGTGATAAAACGAGGAAATTTATTTTTAAATTATAGTTAATTTTGTAGATAATTTAATTTGAAATTATAGTTAA
This sequence comes from Intoshia linei, assembly GCA_001642005.1. Lineage (NCBI taxonomy): Eukaryota > Metazoa > Orthonectida > Rhopaluridae > Intoshia > Intoshia linei. The sequence goes on along the minus strand of LWCA01000023.1, from coordinate 26,338 downwards.
TTTTGTAGACAAATTAATTTGTATAAGCTATGATTGTTGAGCCTTGAATTTTTGTATTTGATGAAATTTTTTGGTTAAGGCTTAGTCTAAGCCTTAAACTAAGCCAATCAGGCTAAATATAATTCTTATGTCGAGGATGTCGATTTTTGTTCAACTTGTTTATCAGTCATTTAATTTTAGTACCGTGACGTCGTTTTGTATACTTTGAATAATCAAACATTTCAATGTGATTATAATGCTATAAATTACACTAAATCGGATGAGAACCGAATCGATAGTGGTTCAGTGACCAGTGTGGAATATTTGGCTCCTGAAGAATTACAGCGTTACACTGCATATGCCAAAGATTTACTCAAAAATTATGAAGAATTTTGCATCAAAATTGTAATTTATATTGTCTAATTGGAGCTGCTTTTAATGGTCATTACTTAAATATTTTATTAACAAAATGTGAAATAATTAACAGTCTGAAAATTAAAAAAAAAAGATTAATCTGATAGAGCTTATTTCAGTTAATATAAATACAAAATTTCAACCCCAGAAATCTATGCATTCCCGGTGAAAAATAATTTTAAATATATTTTCATTCATTATTTTTTAAATATTTCGATTAATATTAAAATTGAAAATGTAAATATTGATCCAACAATTTCAAAAAAAATGTCCATTGAACGTCTACACCAGTGGTTTCCAAAGTGGTCCACAGGAAACTATAGGTGGTCCACAAAAAAATTTAAATAAAATAAAGATAACCTTTTTTTAACAATAATAATAATAAATTAGAATTGTATTGATCATTTATTATTATCATTAGTGAACGTAAACACCATTTAATCAAAATGAAGTGAAAATTTACTGAATAACGTGAATAATTTTCACATGCGTTAAATTTAATCTATGTAGCAATTTAACTTAGTTCGATTGTAGTTTCTGGAATCGAACCTAGCAAGCCCGTCGCCACTTCAAAAATGAAAAATAGCCCATTAAAAAATTTTGTAAACGAATGATAATGTCATATAATTTTATCCACCTTTCTAAGACTCTTGAGTTGATATTTTAAATTTAACACGCAAATTAGTTGATATTCAGGAATTTTTTAATGCTCAATTTAAGCCTCCATTTTATAAAAAATTTCGTCGAGATCCCTCGGTGGAAGGATCTCGCATACGGCACTGGTAGTTCGCCATAAGTATGTTTGAAATTAAGAATTTTTTTAATTACGGCATTGAAGCTAGTTTGTTAAATTAATGTAAAATTTTTGATTTAAAGAGGAATATATAATCAAAAATATTATCTTAGTGACGTGTTCAGGATTAAGGGAATTTTTTTTAAAAATTATGTGGTCCACACGCATTTTTTTTTGTAACAAGTGGTACATGGTGGAAAAAGTTTGGGAACCACTGGTCTACAAATTTCCAATAAATCCTGTATATCACTGAATAATGTTATTGGTATTTGTGACGATTTAATTAGTACGAAATTGTGTTGTTTTTAATTCGTACTACATTTGTATTGGTATTTATGGTTGCACTAGTTAATATAGCTTTTTTTACATTTTTAAAAATTTTCTTTGTGGTAACCTGAAAGTTTATTAAAGTTACAATCATTACTTTCATAATCGCAATTTATCAAGTCAAGCATATCATTAATGATGTGTTTGATACACAGATACATCGTTGATACTATGAAAATCCTTAAAAAATTTTATATAAGTGTATCTCAATATAGACTGAATCTTGGTGGACATATAATTTTTGTTATAACAAAAAAATTGTTCAATATCATGAAGAAGGTTTTATTTATATATTTATGTTAATTATCACAAGTACACTGATGTACCTTAATTACACTATAACAAAAAATCTTTTTGAATCCACGAGTTAAATTTAGTGCACTTGTGACTCACAGGTCCAAGGCTGTGAGAGAGTGTCACATTTGTATCAAAGCAGTCTGAATTTCGAAAAGTGCCTAAAACGGGCTTATTTTAGTGATTTCTCGGGAAATTGTAAAAGTAAAGAAGAGGGAAATAAATAGATTTACTTTGAATAAATTTTTCAAATTAATCTAAATCTGTGATTTTATTTTCCTTATATTATATCTAAACCTTATATTTTCCAGTGAATTTTTAATGCCCATAAATTAAGTTTGATGCACCGATGCAGTTCAATTGTTGATGCAGTTCAATACCAATTGCGATACATTTCGAAATATCAATATTCGCTGTTTCAAAAAATGTTTATCATAATAATGTGAACAATATCTAACAATTATACAAAGGTGTTTATCACAAGAAATTCCCGTTGACTCGTCTAATATTAGAGAAAACGGTTCATTTCTTAAATCATTTAAGGTTTTTCAAAGAAAATGGGGTGCTGTGCATCTTGAAAAGTGTTCCTGTCAATCGATCAATCGTGCGTATTGATGTATGACAGTCTGCATAGATGCATAACTTCAATTCCAGTCTACTGTTTCCTGGAATTGAATTATATGAAGAGAAAGATGAAAAAGAAGTATCAGAAAAATTTGTACCGTCAAAAAAATTGGTAGAATTAGAAAAATTAGCAGCGTTGTTTATGTGAAGAATTGTCCTTAGGTACCTTAATAAATTATACCTGCGGTTAAGGCATGTTTTATTGCAAGTTAAACATGTTATCCTAACTTATATAATATGCTACGCGATTTTTGTTTGTTTGTTACGCTGTATATAAATAACTACCCGTCTTAGAATTTTATAAAGTCCACATTTCAAATATATTTGTACAAACGTTATATTCTTTTCATTTTATACTAAAATAAATTATGAACAGTAAGAATATACTATAATTAAATTTACTTTATTTTTTTCTAATTTAGGTCTTCCTTTTTTTTTGGGCTCATTTATTGGTAGATTAATTAACTTAAGTAATTTTTTTGATTTAAATACATAATACGCATGGATACATTTTTTCGTTTTTACAAATGATTCACATTTATACTATATATCGGTCCAATGTTTTACATTAGTTTAGTGGTTCTTAACCTTTTTTGGAGAATCGCCCATTTTTCCACAAAAATAAAATTATCACATGATAAAGACAATCAATATTTTTTAAATTTACAAATGTGCAGTGCATGTTATGCAGCAATTTTAAATAAGCAAGCAAGCAATAAAAAAAGCAATTAATAATTGTTTTTTTGATATTTTAAGAAATATGCAAATGAAATTTGATATTATTTTTTTAATTTAATGGATCACGAAAATAATATATACAAAAAATACGATAAAAACTGACTATGTAAAAAAAGTGATTAATGGATCAACAGTAAGAATGGATAACGATAAAGTCGATGCTATTCTCAAACTCAACCAACCAAAGAATGTACAGGAAGCACGTAGGTTAATAGGATTATGTAACTACCACAGCCGTTTCCTCAAAAACTACTCAGATATTTTATACCCTATTAGATCACTACTAAAAAAAGGAAGAAATTTGTATGGAGCAATGACTAATCCTTCGTTTGTTAAGTTAAAGATTATGTTGTCATCTCCTCCCTTAATCATACATACAAATTTTGTATCATCATTTCAATTGAAAACGGATGCTTCCAATAATGGAGTTGGTGCTATATTAAGTCCAAACGGCAAAATTGTTTCTTTTGCAAGTAAATTATTTACTCCCTCTCAGCGGAGATATAGTGTATTTAAAAAGGAGTTATATGCACTTTTTTGGGCAGCTCACAAGTTTAAATACTACTTACTGGGGAAAGTATTTACTCACATTACAAACCATAACCCTATTGTAAACATACGTGATTCAAATAAAGTGGATAATATGACGATGCGTTGGTTGCTGTGTCTAGAGGAATTTATTTTTAAATCTGTATACCGATCAGGTGATAAAAATTTATCTGCGGACTTTTTATCGAGGATAACTCATTCCAACTCAGAGAAAATTAACTCAATGACTATAAACGACGATCCTTTCGATTTTTATCGATTATTATTTTTTCGATGTTTATCAACGATACGTTAACATGATCCATTATGTCTTTTCCAGTTGTCGTACCCTTCATATGGCACAAGTCTAGCATTTCTTCAATGATGTTAAAGTTGATATCAATTCATCTTATGAAAATGGCCAATTGCGCGGTGTCACTTTGGTCTGTACTTTCGTCCAATGCTAGGCTGTAGTGAACACATTTAGATAATTGAGTCTGCAATGTTTCCACAATACTGTCTGCTAATTTATCAATTCTTCTACCAATTGTCTGATGTGACAGACTCGTTTCATTGAATAAGGCTACTTTCTCTGGACAGTATTCTTTAAAAGCAATTGTAATGCATTCTTTTATCAATTTTGCGTCTATCAGAGGTTTTCCTGTCTGAGTCAGTTTTTCAGCTATTAAATAACTAACCAATGTACTTGCACTATTTTTAATAAGATGCTTTTTAAGGATACTTTGTTGTGAACTGAGTGTTTTCCTTAACTCATCTATTTTAATTTTTCTTTTTTCTTTGTTTAATCCACTATATTGTGACTCGTGCTTAGCATAATAGTGACGGTTAATATTATACTCCTTGCAAATGGCCATCTTATCATTACATATGAGGCAGACTATTTCATTTTCTACTTGAATTACAAAGTATTTCTCTGTCCATAAGCTATTAAATTTTCTTTTTTTATCTTTTATTTTTCTCTTCTTAGTAATCGATAACATGATAAAATGGTGGTGTGGTAAAAAAATAATCAAGATTAAATCTTAATATAAGTGATTGTGAAAATATTAAGTATTGAGTGACAACATAAATATTTATTGGTTTAACGATATTTTTGAATCAGAAACAAAAATATGTTGAAGTTATTATCTTGGATATATTAAGATCAGCATCACTGACATTATAAAAATAGTACAATCAACATTATTTTGATAGTAAAACATGTATTGTTAATTAGAAATTATGAAGGCGTTTTTATGGCAAATTTATCCCAGATCCAGTATTATTGTGAGTTTCGAAAATTTTCGACACACGGGTTGGACGTCCCTGACTTAGATGGAAATGGGCTTTATCACTAAAGATAATTTTTTGTAAAAAATCATCATCGATTTGTTTTTACTCGTGCACCCAATCTGCGACGTACGACGCTTCAAATGGTCAGCAGGCTTGATTTCTTGAGTCAATTGAATTTTGTACCTGTTGCTTTAAATTTCCATTCATTTTTTCAATTACATTTTTTTTTAAACGAATTTGAGCCAAACAGTACATTTGTTTTAGTCTCTAAAAAATTATTAATTTATTTAAAAAATAAATTTTATCAGTTATCGATAACGTCTCAAAAAGGAAATAAGTAAAATCCGTTAATGTATGTATCGTGTCGAGTACTGATCACTGATCACTGATCACTGATCACAGTTTTTTTTCATGGTAAATAAGTAATACTGGTCGGGTTTTATTATAAGATAACCTGTATTCTATATCAGTGTAAGTACTAAGTATTTATTTGTTAGACTTTTCATAATACACACTTTTTTTAACATCATCACTGAACTCGAAGAGTCCGAGATATACTCCGTCCGAACATTCAGTATATGAATATGAATATTCGTTTGTTAATCTTGGCCTTTATCTTTTTAGCGACTGATTTTCCGGTTTTACGCTTATAAATCTTGTTGAGACTATTGTCAGATGAGCTCTGCTTTTGGTAATTTCTGAACAATTGCAATTTCTTCATGCTTTGGTCGTTTTCTTTAAATCTAAAACTCTATTCTGCAGTACATCTATCAATGAATTCTTGCATTTATGCAAATGGAGACACGCTATCTCGTTGAAATTTTTGATATCGTCTTTACTTAACAACTTTGTTACATATCTCGGAAATTTATCCAACGATAAGACACCTATAGTATCAACTATGATATTATTTATAATAGCGTATTCTCTAACGTACCTTATGTCGCGTATAGATTTCAATATACGACCAGAATATTAAATTAAATTATAATAGTCATATCCTTTATACTGAACTTCTTTTGTTTCAAACCTTTCTTAAGTATTTTAGTCACTATGTTGCTCGACAGATGTTCGTTGTCCACATACTCGGGAGTCTTTTCATCATGTACTCTCTTACCATGTCTACGTAAGACGAGATCATGACTTGTTGTTCACGTGTAAAGGACGGCAGAACCTATCTAGTCTCTCTGCATATGACAGCAGAGTGAGGAAACTTTTTCTCAATTTCGTACCACGGAAATATGTTAAACAAGTCTATCCGTATTTCTGTTTTAACAGCTGTCCCTAATAACCTATTGTCTATTTCAGAAACCATAGGGTAATTACTGCATACCGACTTTAAATGGTATTTTTTAATTCGACTATAAATTTGTTATTTTGTTAATTATTAATAACATTTAGTTTACAAAATTTTTCTGTTTCATATTAAATTTTAATTGTCTTGAAGTATTTCGTGTTTCTGACAAAAGTTTTTCGTTTCGTTCGTACATATTACCTCAACATATTATTATCCGATGCAGAATTCTAGTATATACCATAAATTCGATAATCTTTCAGATTTGGTTGATGAAAAACAACGATTATTACACTATAAGATGCATTAAATTTTCATGACGAAGACTACATACATAATTCATAGTTTAAAATTAAAAATTTATTAACAATGTAAAAATTGTTTTTTTTTTTGTGGAAATTTTGGCCACGTTTAGGAGTGTTTACATTCACACGGAATTACCAGAGGTTCACAACGTAAACAAGATGGAATTGCACAATCTGTGACATGTGAGAGTATCAATCTGGTTGAAAAGCAATGAGGTATTTTACATTTTTTGCGGTCCTTGCAATCTTGTATGTGCATAATGACGTCTTTCATATTATCACAAAACCGTATCTCACAGTGTTCGATTCTTTTATAGGCTGGCATTTGTTTTAGACATTTTATGACGTGTAAAATTAAGCCAATCTGTCATTATAAACTTTTCTGAATTTATTCATAGTATCTATCCTATTGATTGAACATAATTTGTTGGCTAAACTTATAGTTGTACGCTTTATGTTGATTTCTGTACACGTTAACGAATGAATGCCAGATCTTCGGGTTTTCGGTGCAGATATTTCAATTACCGAATCGGTTGAAAAAAGGTACCCATCATATTCCTCAGTAGCGTTTTCCATTGTATTTTTAATATTATTTTGCATTTTGTTTTTATTCAAATTTTAATGTTGTTCAAATGTCATATTTAAAAAACTAAGGATAAATTATTATTATTTTCCACGTTAAAATAGCTACAAATTAACATTTGTATTACATATGTCACCACTTTAAGCAGATTAAATTTTAGTGACAATGCATTTATTTGTTTTGCATGATTAATTTATAGGGAACTGTTTTAGCGCACACTGGTTGTTAACTCTTGTATTTACATATTGATTAGAAAGGATGAAAAAACAAAATACAATCAGGATATCAATACCGCCATTTTTTTAATTAAATATTTATGGCTGTATTGAGAGTATAACGTTATAGCGATGAAATCATGGATACGGTTACTACGATGATTAGGCAGATATACAGTAAAATAATGATAATTGATAAAAAATACATTGATTAACGCATTATTAATGTATTTGTGTTCAATGACACATTAATTACATATTAATATTGTATTATTTACATTAGTGTTAATTTAGATTTTTAAATTTTTTATTGATAAAAATATTGCGATAAATTGTTAGCATTAGATCTAAATCTAAAGAAATCGCAATTTTTTATAATTATTATGGTATCTGGTTTATGGTTAATATTCATCAGAGTTCCTTTATTTTTTTTATTGCTACTATATTCTACATAGTAGCATAGTAGCTATCACTACAATAGCGTGAATCAATCTATGAACGCATACGTAATATTGTATGTTCATTAGAAGTAAATACCATTATGTATCGATTCATATAATTTATTTCTTGATGATTATTTCTCACGTGTATTCAAAAAAGATTAATATTAAATAATTATACATTATTGACATAATATTTATTATAACAAATTTTATATTATTTATAATTATGTCATCATAATGTAGGTATAAAGGATGAAGAAATTAGAGAAACGTCTCTTGGGTCATACGAGGAAGATTCTTTTACACTTAAAGTACGTATTTTGTCTTTTATTGTCTACTGTTATTATTTTGTTTTTTACAATTCTTAATTTAATAGGATGGGTATATTGAACAAAAGTATATAATTGGAAAATACTGCAAAGAAATTGACGCATTTCGTTCAACTGTTGTGAAGGTAAGGATCATTTATTTACATGTTCTTTATATAGTTAAATGATAAGGTCAAACTGCTTTAACTACTAGAAAAGTATTATTTGCAAATTGCAAATTGCAAATTTATAAATGAATAGTACAATAAAAATAAAAGAACTGAATTTTTTAAAATTAAATTATAATTTGGAAAATTGAGACTAGAAAATATTAAAAAATTTCCTGTTATGGTAAAAATAACATTTTTTAATTTAATTAACAAGAAATTTTAAAATTTGTCCATTGTCGATATTGGTATTGGAGAATGGTATTGCTTTTATTATTATATTAAATTGTAGATAATGTGTAGCAAAGGAGGTGTGGAAAAAATAACAATATATGAAGAAAATATTTGCAATTACGTTTTAATTTTACAAACGAAAGATCTCTGCAGTCATATATTGTATGCAGAAGAAATAAATGAAGAGTCTGTTAAAATATCCTGCCGTCCATTATTAAATGATTTAGATTATAAAAATCATGTTAACAATAACAAAATGAAATTTATACATTATCTCAAAAATAATAAATATGGTTATTTTTTTATAATGTATGCTATAATTTCCGTTTACAATTTCAGGCAATTTAAGATAACGAACTAACTTATTCACTTTTTGATAACTAAAAATATTTAAAGCCATGGGTTATTTTGTAGTTGTATATAATAATGATTACTTGTTGAATTTTTATCTCAGTTTTGGAATGATATTGAAAAAATTTCAATATAATTTCAATTGTATGTTATAATTGCTATGAATTTCTGAGCGGACAGTAGCATACATTTAAAAAATATAAAAATTAAGTACAATGACAATGTACTGTATTTTTTGATATTGTATACTTATTATCTAGATAAATGGGCAGATAAATTTAATCATTTATCGGATAAAGACAAAAAAATTATCAAACAAGAATTGATTTTTAAACGTAGACACTTTGAAAATACAGTAAAATTTATACATCCTATTAATATTAACATCCTGTAAATTGTAAGTAATTTAAACCTTAATGTTTAGGTTCTTACATTAAAATCTGTAGATATATCAAAAATTTTGACTATTTTGCAAGTCTATTACGATTTTATTGATGGTTATTTTCAGTTAATGTGTACATTTTTTTTATTTAGACTTGAATAAATATATTTTGATGTCGCCCATTGAAAATATCTTTCAAACTGTATTCAATATGAAATTTAATTCTTCCAGTCCAATACTAGGTAAATATCATAAACTATAATTGCTATTTCTCAAACAAAGTAGCGTGGATTCGTTGATATGCCAACGGTCCACTAACCATTCATTACAAAAAGACTCTTAAACGTCGTCCATTGGTCCATTACCTTTTCAAAAATATTTGAAAATTAAATTGATTCGAATTAAATATTGCAATACAACTACTAATTTGTATTTAGAATAATTCAGCTTGTTATTTTAAAACTCGATATTCACACAATCATAATTCTTATAAGAATTAATTTATTACTTAATATTTAGCTCAACGTAAAATCAATATTGTTGCAGCCCAGGCTGACAGGGAAACTCAAAAATTAATTAAAAAAATTAATGTTAAAATTAATTATCTCATCGAATTTTTGGATATCACTTTTGATATGGATAAAAATTTCTTTTATCGAAAGGTTTTTAATTAATTATTAATATTAAAGTTATTGTAACCATAAATCATAATTTAAATGATAAAATCTGATTCATTTGACTTTTTGAATTTCCTATTTTATTGGATTTTAATCAATAATGGACTTGATCTAAATTTATTACCTGAAGAATCTTTATTTCAAATATGAAAATGGTACAAAATCTTATAGTAAATTTTGTATATCTTATTTTTTTAATATTTTAATCAATTTCTAAAATATGATAAATTTAGTCTGCATATGAACGATACAGTGATATGTACAAGTTTTATTTGGATGAAATTAATGATTAGTATTAAAATGTTACGTTTATAAATTTATTTCAATTTCAATTTCAATTTCAAAATTCTTATTTTCCAATGTGAATATTTACTGTTTACTTTTATTAGTTGACAATTTCATTTGATTGACTTTGATGTTGAATAAATTGTTGATTGGATATTGAATTAAGACTGTTACAATTATCGATACAAACGTGTTGACTAAACATAATCCAAAGAAGATAAATATCTAAATAATGTTTTATCAAACGTATTGTAATTTTTAATAAAAAAATATTACGTGAACTACTGGCTGGAAATATAAAGGCTGACTTAAATTGAAAAAGAAATATCTTTGCACAAATGGATGTGTGATATAAAGTGCATAAGTCAATCTGCTTTGTAATTTAAAATAATGATTGGACAATAAATAATTCAACCAATCTATATTGAAATTAAAAAATAATGATAAAACCTAAGAAACATACAATTCGTATCTGAAATATTACCTGTGCATAAAATGGCGCTCAAATTATTTGATACGTTAATAAGTAAGTTTTATTAATTTTAATTTTAACGCGGATTGAATGAATTTGATGGATGGTACATTGGGAAAATAAAAATATCGATATTATCACGTGGATTTAGATTTACACATTAATATACATGTATATGCCGATAGACGAGTAATATTAACTATTTAATTCAATGATATCTGAAGTGGGTTGTAATCATGTTATTTTCATCTGTCATGGAAAATGCTGATATCATAATATTTTAATTCTACCGGCTAGATAAACGAAAATTTAAAAATTACTACAATTATTTGTTGCACAAGAATAAATTATCCAAGATACACTGGACGACCAAACGAATGGCATGATTGCATTGTATATCGTTTTAAACTGTAAAGATTGTTCCTCGTATAAAGCGTTGTTGGAGTAAAATGCAATTATTGATATTAGTATTATTAAAATTGTCCATATAATTTTATTGGTTGCCTAAATACGGTAATTTTAATTTAAGGAATAAGCACTGGCAGCTGTCAACACTATTACATTATGGTTGATTCCAGATTTTCAAATTTATGAATTGGGTGACGCAACATGAAAAGATTTAGAACCACTAAATTTGATCGGATTTCAAGAATGATTATTGAATTACTTTAAACTCAAGTTACCTTTGATGTAAATTGTATTTTCTTGTATTTGTTATTGTAAACAACATAAGCACATAGAATGCCAATCAAATAGGAATGAAAATGAAACCATGTTGGAAAATAAATAGTATTCATCATGTCAAATCTAATACAATTTAATATTAACGTAATAATTTTTTACGATTTTAGCGAATCCCGTATTGAGTGATTTATAAAAATTGGAAATTGTCTAGTATAGGTAAGGATCCCAGTATAAAAAATTATAAACATTGCAATTATTGAATATAGAATGACTCCATATTTTGGTTTTCTAAAAATTGATGAATTTTAAAATTACAACATTAATTTTATATTACAGTACATAATTATGTATTATATTATACATGTAGTAATGCATTCAATTTATTATTATTATTAATTAGTGAATAATTCATTAAGTAAATAAATCATAACTGATATTGAATTTTTTTATGTCAAATGGTAATAACTGCATTAGCTCTTTTATTTAAATTCTAGGGCTTTTCTCGTTTTTAGTTTTTTTCATTTATTAAAATTCTGGGTAGTTTGAACTTTTTATTATGGAGATGCAAAAGTTTTTAAGGTTGGAAATTTATAATAATACTGATGATTTTAAAAACTGTCTAAGACTTTGTGTTTTTTAAAATTCAAAAACTCTTTTCATTTGTAAAAAAAAGTAATTTGTGGTTTTGACAGTGCATTTGTTTTCTTCTACTTTTCTAATAAATGCATATAAACAGACATTTCTAGCCATTTTTGTTTTATAAACAACAACGTACAAGTAAGTTATATAAGTAAGAATAAGAACACAAACCAAAGTATTTTAAAAATTGAAGAGATTTATAATAATTAATGATACTAATTACTTAATTACTTTAAGAGACGCTACCCTTGTTTAAATAAGCTTGAATAAAATTTGAGAATGACTTCTCTAATGACTTAAATATTAAATACCTATATAGTATTACGATGAAAAATGGAGCAACCAAATACATGTGTAAATCGGCTGATATGTACCATAGCCATCTAGCTGCCTAAACATCAAAATAAAAATTTATTTTGTAGGATTATAATATGCCCTATTTACTAAAATCGTAGATAAAATCTCCCGCATAGTGATTTTAACAATTTTTATAAAGACTAAATATTTAATTTATAGTAAGTGTACCTTAACCACTTGTTTGTAGCCCACTAATAATTTTTTTAAACAATTTGGTGATTAACTTAAATTAAAGATTAGGCAATGAGTAGAAAATAAAAAATTTTTAATTGAATTTGTGACCCTAAAATAAGGTAATGTAAAGTAGAAAAGTAAGGTAAACGCCGACACGGATCTGAAACTACCATATCGAAACCTCATCGGTTGATTCGACAAAAATGTTGTAAAATAAAAGCACCTTTTCCCCTAATTAAGCGTCAAAAAATAATACATTTTTAAATTTTATAACTGTTTTGTCTGTCAAATGCAGGACCGTGGAGAATGGGTTATTATTTATATCAATACGCATGGTTGGAAAAAGGATTTTGCGTGGTTTATTTTAAGGCTTCGAGTATGATAGGTTCGGCTCTGTCATACCATATATCATGATTCAAGTCCTATTAGGTACAATATTTTATCAGAATGTAAATATCTGTATTTTTGTAATACAAGTGTATGTAAAGCTTTTATATAATTTGAAGAAGGCTTGCTAATTTCGATCTTGATAACAAATACCATTTTAAGCAAATTGTTCTTTAAAAATTTTTTTTAATTAATCTCATTACTACAATTTTTTATCAACTGTTGTTATTTTTAATATTTATTACAGAGTTGCCAGATGTTGAGAATTTATCCCAAAGCCTAGACGACCGCTACATTATTATTTTGAAAATCCCACTTTTATCCCACCATGAATAAAATTTAATAAAAAATACCATTTCAAAGACTCAGGGTAAAATCGACTTTTACCGATATTTTTTTGAAAAAACCAATCTTATGAGAAAAAACATTTAATTTTTTAACAATTGTTTAAATTTTCCGAATTAAATTAAATTAAACAAATAAAACAATGTTTCCGTTGGGTTCAAAAAAATTAAATATTTTGAAATGGGGTCCGTACATTATTTGAATTGGGAACCACTGGTCTATATGGACCACCAAAAATTATCTGTGAACACTATCCAAATACACATGGAACACGTTGCGATTTACTGGTTTAGAGTATCTTTACCTACAATATAATATGTATATTAGGGATGTAAATTTTTTCACTTTTTTGCGAAAATACAAAAGTGCCATCCCATACGTGAAAGATGGGGTTGAATGATACACAATTATCAAAAAATTATATAAAAACGATTAAAAAAAACCCTGGGGCAAAGCACTTCAAAATATGAAAATGAGCAAAATTTAATTTATTTTGTATAGTAAATTTCATAGTAATAATTATTTCCATAACAATTAATTTTCCAATTTATATTTTTTTATATTTATTCAGTTTTCTCATTGGAATCGGTTTTTTATCAATTCAGTGTTTATGATTCGCTAGACGATAATTTTGCGCATCTTTATAGTTATTTGTATAAAAATGTTTATATTTAAAATAATGTTTTTAAAAAAATTGTCATATATTAGTTACTGTGAGCGATATATTGTTTAAAACTTTAGAGGCGATGCCCCAGGGTTTTTTTAACATTTGAGAAATAAGATTGGGTGCAAATTGAATATTTTCAAAATTTTCATATGGTGGAAGGGTGCACTTTTGATATAAAAATTCGTTTACACCGCTAATGTATATTGTATGCTATGCAATATTTTTTGTGTAGATGTGTGTTACCGTTTATTTCAATAACTACCAGTCTTAAAACTTTATAAAGTCCACATTTCCATTACAGGTTTTCCGGGGGTGTTAGCAAAATAAATTTCAACTTCCCAAACTCACATCTTACGGGTCAAAAACCCCAATTGTCCTTTTTTCGAAAATCAAACAAGTCGAGAATTTAAAAAAATATATACTCTAATGCTTATTTTAAAATCATAAATTTAAATTTAAAAAAATTACATCTTCAAGGCCAAAACCACAAATTACCCTTTTTTTTAATGAAAACAGCCCTAAAATGTAAAAAAATTTACAGGTGGTACAGTTGTATCCTGTTAACACACACAAAAAAATTTCAATCTGAATAAGTGACACCTTCACGGTGAAAAAAGCATTTTAGTATTTATATATTTTTTTCCAAAATATTTTATTAAAACAAAAAATGTGAAATAATTAACAGTCCCAAAAATTACAAAAAAAAATTATTCTGATAGAGCTTATTCCAGTGGATATAAATGCAAAAGTAACCCGAGGAATCTACGCATTCCCGATGAAAAAATAATTTTTAATATATTATCAACCAATATTTTTAAAATATTTCGATTAAAATAACAATTAAAAAAGGTAAATATTGATCCTACAATTTAAAAAAAAATGTGCATTGAACGTCTACCCATTTCCAATAAAGAAATAAAAGTGAAAATCTATATAATTCACTCCTTTAGAATTTTTTTCATTGCTACACAATTTTTAAATTTAAAATTCCCATTACCAAAAATTTTTTTTTGCAATTTAAATTAAAACTACAACAAGATTACTAAAAGTAATACAACTATGTTATTATAATTTTTATATTTAGTACAATCCTTTGCAATATTGGTAATTAAACGTCAAAGCTAGGTGCTGTTTGTACGTAGTACATAACAGTCAATCTAGTTATATTATAATAATGATTATAATATTAACATACAACTATAATACATGTGTCTATAATTATTGATTATAGATTTAACTAATATATTATACATTACTAGAGAGTTTTCAGGTTGAATAATGTTTTGTATCAATAAAAAATTTTTCCAAAGTGTATAGTTAATCATTCTTTGATAAAAGTTGTACATGACAAATTCTACTCCATCATACATTTTGTACAAAAAATATGCCAAAAATAATAAACTTGCATAATACATGGGTAGTAATCTATAATAAATTTAAATTAAAATAATCATTAAATTTAAATTACTTGACAAACCTTCCTATATAATACAATTTCCAATTTATTTTTTTGTAACTACCAAATTTAGCAAGATAACGAAATAACGTATAAGATACAAGGAATCCTCTAATATGATCATTATAATTATTATAATACACGTTTTACATCTAATCTAATTCTTTTTATTTAATTTACAAATACAAATAATATAGTATATGTAATACATACTATGTATTGTAATATACATATAAAATTTTTTATTTTGGTTTTCAACGTAACAATGTTTCTCAACCTTGCCGACGCTATATAAAATTGAAAGATGATTTTTTATCAGTCTCAGAACACTACAGGTACACTATTACAGGTACATTAAATGTTTAAAAAATTACGACATGACAAAGAAAGTATCAACTTGATAGAAATTGGAATAATACAATAGTACATATGGTTTAGTTGTAAATGGAAGCATAGAATTTTCATTGGCTATAAAACTTTTATTTATTTTATAAACCTGCAGCTTTTACATTTTTATAAAGTAAGTTAAAAAAATTACGTGCGATCCAAATATAATCTAACAAATAGTGACCATAAATAATTCCGTATTTTCCAATTGTACGCAAGCCATGAAGACAATGTATTTGAGGCGTATCGGTGCGATCACTAGTATCAAATAGTGATTCCATGTTACTTATAATTGACAAAGCATTGACTATTTTGTTTTGCTTTTCTGTATATAAAAATTTGAATCTAATTTCGAAAAATTACTTTCAAAATATCGGCAATACAAATCATTAATTGAGGAAATAGATTGTAGTGTCATTATCAAAGCGAATAAAATGCTAATTTCATGAATTTAACAAAAATTGAAAATGTAAATTAAGGTATACATCAATAATATATGAACAAAAGTGAATCCTTCGTATCCTCCAATTTCCAAATTTGGCAGACAATCGAAAATTACTAAATTTCAACATTCATTACGGCCAATTTCAAAAATAATGTACAACTAGTAATCTTTAATATTACCTTTTTTATTGAGAAACGTCATTTTTTTACTGTGATTCTCTATATAATTAACACATTTTTCCGGCAAACATGCTCCATATTTTGGAAAATTCTAAATTTAATTAAATTCTTCGTAGTAAAATAACTGTATTCTGAATATATTATAATTTAATTATACATTACTAAAGACTGATTATCATCAATAACAAATTGACAATATTTGAAACCAAAATTTTCATTTTTCGAGTTTTTTTCAAAGCGTAAATTATAACAAATTTCAAATGATCCGTACATTTTGTAATTTCGTAGACCAATGCCAGATGGTGGTTTTCCTAGTGCATCAAGAACTAAATGAAAAGTTAAAATTTTTATAGGAAAATATACAAAAAAACCTTGCCATGTCAAAGTAAAATTTGATAAAATTTCCGATATTGCAGTGGTACACTCATTGTTCAAATTAAATTTGGAGTAAATCGACGAAGAGGATAATAATATGAAAAATACAATAATCATGAAAAAATGTTTATTTTTAAACAAATATTATGTCATACATGTATATTATAGTTTTTTCATTTTCTGTTTTGGACTGTGTAATAATGCCATAATGTTACCAATTGGCATTAAAATCATTGATGTTACGAGTGTCGACAGTATTATATTTAAAAAAACCAATCCAAAGTAAAATATAAACTAAATATATTGTATGAATTTTTATTAATACAATTGAATGTAATTGAATTCAATTTTGAGTAGTGAAATGCACAACTTATTGGTTCTACAGGTTTTAACCTTCTTTCTAATGATGTCAAGGTTTAATTCTTATTAATTAATCATTGTTTAAGTATGTTGTATGCCTCGGGTAAATATCATAACAAAATCAGTCTTTACTCAGGTATGTTATCAATTTAAAATTACGTGTTCAGTTCCCATATCAAAATAGACTGGTTGAGGCATATTCATATACAAATACTTGTATACAAAGGGATGTGTAATGTACATACTGAAAGTTAATCTACTCAAAACTTTAGCATATCTATTGGAAAATAAATCATTGAGCCAATCTAAAAATTAAATATTTATCAAAATTTTAATTGAAATATTTTAAATTTATAAAATCGAAAATGCAAATATTTATGCAGTGTTAAAGTATAATTTAAGCAGGGTCGCAACGTATATCACAAGTAGGTTGGAGTTATAATTGTATAATCTGGCGACCCTACATTATTACATGAAATTTTAAATTAAAAAAAATTGTTTTGCATTTTCTCTATATTTAATTTTATAGTATTCTATATAATTTTATCATAGTTAAATTCGTTTTACTCTTAAAATTTTATCATATTATAAACTTAACAAAATTATTTTTTTACAATAGTACTTAAAAAAATATTTGAGTAGAAGCATTTAAAATATTTTAACCCAGTTCATATAAATTCATATGTCTTTTTTTGTATTTAATTTATATCTTTTATATTATCGTTTATGTCTTTTTTTGTATTTTAATTTATATAATTTTTTTAAAAATGATAAAAAGTTTGTCCGTGAACTGTGTCTTAATTATGCCATTTTTTTTTGATTTTTTTTAATTAATATGATTAGTGTCACATGATCTATGTTATACCTTAAAATTAAACAAATGAATGAAAACTAAGGTAAAAAAAATGTTAGGAAAACAGAAAAAACATAAAGACGTGGAGGTTTTTTGTGAAAAAAACAAAAAATATTTATATTATTCTACATCAAATTAAATGGAGATCATTGTCTATATATGCCATTTTTACATTTCAAAAAAATCCAAATTGGAATAGCCCTATTGTACATAGTTTTGTATTAATGATTATAATTATAATTTTACCACAATTCGATGTAGAACAAATGTAGATGAACCAACATACAAATAAACTCCAAAAAAATGGAACAGTCGAATTATACACAGCATTAAACATTGGTGTAGTTTTCTTGCGAAATAAACCGTCGCACATGTAAAAATATGTAAATATTGAAAAAAGAAAAATTGCCCAAGAAATGTACAACATTAACTAAATTTTAGATCAATTAAAAATCATATCTTTTTAGTGAGTCATATTTTTAAATTAAAGTAAACCTTTGACATAATCCATGGCTTGTTTGTTTTATTTCTATAAATGAGATAACCACAAATTATCCCGAAAAGATAGGAATGAACATGAGCTACGGTCGGATAGTATATATTTATTACCATATCAAACCTATATTAAAAAAATTGAGACATAAATTTATATGCCTTGCCGAACCTACCGTATCCGTAACCCTCTTCGAGGGGGGAGATGGGAGGTGTAGGCTTCATTTTACCAAATTGAATACTCAATAATTATATTCTTGAATATCATAATTTAGTGTGTTAAATTTAAAATGTAAACTCAAGATTTTTACAGAGATGGCTTAGGGCTTCTGACAATACGAATTTTTTGTGAATTTTTTTAAAAGGTCTATTTTTCATTTTCGAGGTGGACTCGAGTTTGCTCGTTTCGACTTTAGATATATGATATTAACACTGATACAAACTTTTTAATTATGTGTCCTAATAAGCTCTAAATAAAAATCCGCGAATTAGATAAAACAAAAATGTACCATGTTAAAAATTTCGACTAATGTTAAAACATTAAAAATTGACTTATCATAATCGTAATATACTATTTTCGAGTATATTATATTAGTATAAATGTCCTGACCGCAGTATAATAGTTGCCAATTTAAATTTTTCTGAAAAATAAACGTTAATCAGAAAGTGATATCAAAATTAAAAAGATGTGAAAGTTAAAGGTAGAGAATAGTGTTATAAATTTATGTTAATAAATTATATATAAATTGTACTTATAATTACATTTTAGGTGAAGAAAAAATTTCAAATCCCATATAAGTTGGTAACTCATTTATAAAAGTTAAATAAGCCATTTGAAACAGTGCACCTAATGATATAATTGATGAAATGATTAGTCCAAATATAAAGTATCTATAATTTAATTATTTTTAATGTTTAATGTATTAAAACTTAAATCAGTGGTTCTCAACTTTTTGCATATCAATTCCATTAGAGTGAAAAAATTTTGTGGTATAGTTGATAAAAATTTTTATGAAAAGATGTTTTGTAATTCTTTAAAAGTGTAGAATACTAACTGAAAAATATATCATAGTATCTGTTGTTACTCCAAATACATATTATCTAAGATAGTGTAACCAATGTTCACTTTGTTTAATGACTATAAACAGTGTTCATTACCCTCGTATTTTTGATAAACTACGTATTTGTCAGTTTCTAAAATTGAGAAACACTAATTAAAAAATTTTTTAATTTTTATAATACATGTATTTATAAATTGACATGTGTGAAATGTTAAAAATATTACTTGTATAAAATTATAATTATTATGGGTGCAAACAAAAACATTTGTAAATCCGAGGCAACAAACCACAGCCATCGCAAGCACTAATTTTATATACATTTACATTGTAAAATTAAATCAAATTAAGGAATTTATTACTAATAATAATTATAATTATTATACAGAATATCAGTGATTCTCAACTTTTTAAGGGTCATTCTTCCCTTACCGTATACTTGTAATCATGCACGGTGTACCCAGTTCACCCAGTTTATATGAATATAATTTTTCGGATTAAATTTAGTTAAAGACTGCTATTCAATATTCGGGTCCTAATTATAACGTGATACGGAAATGTACATTCCACAATGTGTTTAGTTTGAGTCATCATGGGATTCATAATTAAGAAATGAATATACCCTATTTTATGATATCAAAATGATGACACCATTAACGTGCTGAAACGTTTCATCATTTGGTATATAAATAACACGTTGTCAAACATAGTGACAAAAATTATAGTCATGGAGAAACTAGACATTTTTTACATTACACAGAACATTTAAAAATTTTATCTTCTTGAACGATAAATTTCCCAGTTGAGAACCACTAAATTAGACAGACTAATTCCTTGTTAACGAAATAATTGGTCTTGAAAAAAATCTCATTCGGTTAAGGAGGAATTTTTTATAAATAATGTATACATTAAAACAGTGGTTCCCGATTGGGAACCAAAATTATGTGGCTGAGGTTCGTGAGATTTACATAAAATATAAAAAAATTTTGATGAATTTTTTTTATTCCACTTTTATCCCACCCATTAATAAAATTTAATAAAAAATACCATTTCAAGCCCTCATGAAAAAATTGACGTTTACTGATATTTTTTTGAAAAATCCACTTTATCAAAGCATCAAATAAAAAATTCAATTTTACAAATTTTTAAGGGAAAAATACCTGTTTTCAATATTTTTTTGAAGACACGATTTTACTAAAGCTTATGAGAAAAACTTCTTATTCCAACCTCATATAAAAACTCCAATATTACCAACGCTTAAGGGAAATATATCCTCTTTGTCCAATATTTTTTTGAAAAACATAATTTTACTAAATCCTATGATTAAAAATTTTTCATTTTTTCATCAATGTTTTATATTTAAGGTTTAAGGTAAGTCACTAAGGTACTAGAGTAAGAGTACCATTAGTCATTAAGGTCCAAAAAAATAAATATTTTGAAATGGGGTTCTTATTCTATTTGAACCGGGAATCATTGCATTAAAATAATGAAGAAATGAAAATATTTTGATTTTTATTCCACTTAACCTATATTTGCAGGTAATTTCATTTTATATAATTAATAATTAACCACTATTATCATCATTAATCAAGAAAAAAATAAATTTTTTTACACGTCTAAAGCTTTAATTATGATTATGATGCTAGTCATTTTAAATCAAAATTTAATCGAATTGTTGTACTTTAGAAAAATTCACCGTCCGTTAATCAGGAATGTTTTTTCGTTAACGACAAATTCAGTTAAATAGGAATTAGTCTCTACTTTTATATTAACTAACCAAAAATCGAAAGTTTTTAACAATAAAACATTTACTGGAGGACTAGCTATATCGTATATGGTTTGAATAAAAAAGAAATTTTTCCAAGCTGATTTTTCACAATTATAAATCATATTTATTGAATGGTCAAAATTATAGCCACGTCCATAATCTATTACAAAAGCCAAATAAAACACCAAAACAAGGTAATACAATGGCAACAATCTAAAATATCTTAATTTAATATATTCTCAAATAATAAACATGTATGTACAAAATGTTAATAATGTCCATAATAGGGATAATTCTGTTAATTAAAAATATAAAATTTATTATAAAAATAAATTGTTAATACATGTATATGAATAATATACATTATATATTGTATATACAATAAGGTGTTACCATTTTGATTGAATTTAAGAAATTAAAAAAATGCAAGTACGTACGGCATGAGAAATGAGTTAAAACTAACCTCTATGATTTTTATTTTTAATATTATTGCAAAAACATCGGACTACTCAGCGATTTAAAATTTCCCGTTTTAACTTGAACTTATATTTATTTTTAGTATCTACTACCGATTTATTATACTTTTTATATTATTATATTCATTTAATATTATTATTATTAGTTGTTAATATTAACAACTGATAGCAATATTACTAATACATGTATAATACTATTGATAAATATTGATACATTAAACGAAGCGTGGAAATCCATTTTAGTTATCAAGAGGGTCATGACCAGGGATTGGAAATAATTGATTGCTTAATTTATTAATATAATCAATTATTTTGTATAAACCAATTAATTGTTTGCTAAATATTTATTTTTCAATTAATTGGTTTTTTCATATAACTTAAAAAATATAAATTGAATGCACTTATTGACGAATAGTTGGATAAAAAAATTAATTAAATTTTTTTTATGTAGTTTCAAAAATTCGAAGGAAGAAATAAAATAAAATAATTAATATGAAAATATTTTCTAAATACTATTTTGCAAATAAAATATAATGCAACTAAAATAGTTTGATAGTATAATAAAATATTAACAACTTATTATTATTCTATGCAATTTTAGAAAAATAGAAACGCGTTTGTCACCAGAAAAATGATTTATTTAATTTACTAGCTATCATTGTTACTTACTGTTCGCTGTACTTTGGACAAACAGCATCCTAGTATATTCATTATAGCCACATGACAGTTTTTTAAAAATGATTATTTTATTATTTACAAAGGATATTATGATTAATATGATACTTTTGCGACTCTAAATATGCTTATTTATAATAATAATATGAACTTCAAATTTTTATTGAAATTTAAAAAAAATTAATGTCGAACTAACTAACAATAAACTACATGGTTATGAAAAGAAATGATCGGCTATAGACACAAAAATGCAGATTTTATTATTAAAAATATGTTTTATGTATTCTCAAATATATGGAAATTATGCTAAGATTACGACATGTATTATATTTTCCATGAAATGTATTATATGATGAAAATTACTTTACGAGTCGTTTGAAGTAATGCATGAACCAACCTATTTTTAAAATTGATTTATTTCTATCAAATTTCCTCAATAAGGTGTATGAAACAAGAAGTGATCTAAAATATAATATATAGATATATACTAAAATAGACTCATGACTCATGATATAAAACTGGTTAAAAAATACAAATCTATAACAATAGAAATATTTACGACATGGCAAAAAATGTATCCACTTGATAAAAATTTGAAAATGCTACTAGAATAAAAGGAGATTGTTGAAATTGTTTCGGCATTGATAATGGATTAGCTACATTAATATAATTAGCTGTAACAATATAATGATATTTTAATTTTATTAGAATTATACTACCAAAAATTTAGTATATTTGTATTTTAAGGTAATAATTTGTATTTATGTTTATAAACAGTATCACAATAGAAGATTTTTTTTAGAAAAAATGTGATGAATTTTATTGATTATCTAAAAAATGTACCCTAAACTTTAGGGCCAAAAGCACTCTTTCAAGTGTTGGGGAAACATTACATTAATATCCAAATAATCAGATAAACAATCGAATTAAATACGTGAATTGGACATTCTATCGGAAACATAATGACCATAGATAATTCCAAAACATCCAATTAGTCGGATGCCATATATGCAAGTAATTTGAGAATTTTTATCGGCTGATGGTGGATCGTTTGTTGTATACAACAATTTAATGTTATGTATAATTGAAAATGACAAAATGTAAGGACGGAGCTTGACTAAATTATACAATTGTATAATTAATTAGGTAATGTAATTACTAATTAGATAAATTTCTTAATGAAGTGTGGTTTTAAATGTTATTATATTGAATCATTATTAATTATTAATTATTTATTATTAATTATTAGTAACGTTAGTGAAGATTTATGGAGATTTACAATTGATATAGTAAATTTTACCAGTGATTTGTAAAATTGTAGGGTTTTAGCGAAATTTATTTTTTCGAGTATAATAAAAACCAAAAATTTACATAAATGAAAACCTATTGAAATGAAACATGGTTTGTTTGCCGTACCAGTTGAAAAGCTCTAGTTGGATTGAATCATGATTCATAAATTTATTTATTTTTTATTTTACATTTTACGAAAAACTTACATTTTTTTGTGTAAATATCAATGATACCATAAATAGTACATAATATTTCGATTAAAAGTATTAAGCCAAAAATCAGTCTAAAATAAAAAATAAAAATGTTTAAATGTATTGTCAATAATAATTATAATTACAAACATAAAATATCCCTTTAGTAATAATATCACTAATCCTGCATCATCTTGCCCACAATGAAATAACATTTTTATGAAAAATAGTTTCATTTTTACCATCAACTTATTTTTATGTAAATTATACATTTTTGTAGAATAAAAACCGTATTAATTTAAATATGGCTCATAATGTTTTTTTAAAATAATGGGACTATTTTAATTGTAATAAGGAAAATTTAAAATTTTGACCATTAAGGCCCCAATTTCTTAAAATCAAATTTGCGATAAAATATCACTCTCAAAGAACAGTTGGAAATTGGGGTTTTTTAAGATTCTAGAATGCTGAATTTTTTACGCTAAGCATACAAATTGACATTCAATTTTATATACAAGTATATAAAGGATAAATTTAGAGCACACGAAACTATTAAAATTATAAAATTTTCCTATCTGTCGGAAACGGTGCAAATTTCTGAATGAGCTTATAAAATATATACATCAGGAGTAGGACACTTGATTTTTTTAATCGTGTATCCTAAATTTAATTAACAGTTTTAGAATATTAGAATTAAATTTAACCGGACTGGTACCAGACATACTTATATGGCTTTTTATATTATAATATATTGTAAAACGTACATCATAGAAATTTGACGATCTGTTAAATCTTCATATTTAAATTGTTCATTTGATCGACATTCCGCGAAAACTAAAATTTATGATAAATAATAAAATTGCATTATAATTAAAATTTTTTAAATTACTATTGAACAGGGATGTAAGACTCAATTTTATTGGCGGACCAAATGTGAAAAAAAATCTTTACTCAAAAAATTATGTTAAAACTAACAGATTTAATTAATTTATAATAATTTTAATTCATAAAATAAAATATAAAACAATAAAAATGGACTAAGTGTATAAATAATGTTAAAATTGTAATAATGAATAAATAAATTATGGAAAATATATGAAAAAAATGTAAAATAAGAAATATGAGTAAAAAATTGTTATAAAAAATAAAAATTTATATAATAATGCGGGCCCCACATTCCATAATTGGAAGCCGCATAATTGACACCCCTGCTATTGAACCATATTTATTAATATAACTAGAAATTTGATAAATTTTTGACTTTTTGACAAATTGTGAATAAAAATATGACTAATAATAACAGTGATTATATATTTACAAATATCCTTACTTATATAATATGTTACGCAATATTTGTTTGTGTGTGTGTGTGTGTTCCACTTTATTTCAATAACTACCATTCTTAGAATTTTATAAAGTCCCCATTTCAATTACAGTTTTTTCCGGTGATAATAAGATAAATTTCAACCTCCAAAACTTACACCTTACGGGTCAAAAACTCTAATTGTCTTTTTTTTTGATAATCATACAAGTTAAGAATTTAAAAAATTGTCCCTCTTTTTGAAAATCAAACGAGTTGGAGAATTTAAAAAAATATATATCCCAATTGTCTTTTTTTTGAAAATCAAACGAGTTCGAGAATTTAAAAAAATATATACGCTGATACGGATTTTAAAATCATAAACATTATCATAAATTTAAATTTAAAAAAATTATATTTTCAGGGCCAAAACCCTAAATTACCTTTTTTTATGAAAACAGCCCTAGAATTTAAAAAATTTACAGGTGGTACAGTTGTATCCTTTTAACACACACAGAAAATTTCAATCGGAATAAGTGACGACTTCACGGTCAAAAAAGCATTTTGATATACATATTTTTTTTTTCGAAATATTTTATTAAAAAAAATGTGAAATAATTAACGGTCCGAAAATTTAAAAAAAATATATATTATTCTGATAGAGCTTATTCCAGTTTATATAAATACAAAAGTTTAACCCGAGAAATCTACGTATTGCCGATGAAAAATAATTTTTAATATATTATCCACCAATATTTTTCAAATAACAAATTTTAAATCTTAAATTTGCATTTCCAAAACATTTTGTTTAAAATTTAAATTAAAACTACATTACACTTACACTAAAATATTAGACATAGTCACACATTGTAAAATAATACATTTATTAAAAATACATTACCTAAGATATCTGTAACGTGACGAAACATGTATACGTTATTAACCAAATCATTAGCACATTTATAAGGAATACAAAGTCCATAATTGGGGTAATTCTGTTAATTAAAAATATAATAAAATTAATTATAAAAATAAATTGTTAATACATGTATATGAATAATATACATTGTATAT
>LWCA01000471.1:0-27661 GCA_001642005.1 Intoshia linei | reverse complement strand
TGAAATTAGCTTCGTTATAGTTAATCAATGTAAACCAATTTGTTCTTATCATTGCGGAGGGAAATGATATTAAAAATAAATAAATTTATTTTAATAATGTACCGTTTATATTAGTCATGACAGCATTCAAATGAATTTTAATACATATAAAAGGGTATAAGTAATCATTTTAATTTTTTAATATCCTTTTTCTGATCTTTATTACGTTTATTTTTTTATTGGCGTGTATTGATTAATTTGGCGTTTTAATAAAAAATTTAGCTTATTTTTCAATAATTTGGCGGCTGATAATTAATTTGGCGTATAAGTTAATAATTTGGCTTACGCCAAATAATATAATGTATTAAAAATTATTTTTCATCATGAATGCGTTGATTTCTCGGGTTGAAATTTTGTATTAATATCAACTGGAATAAGCTCTATCAGAATAATCTTTTTTTTAATTTTCGGACAGTTAATTATTTCACATTTTTTGTTTTAATAAAATATTTTGGAAAAAAAATATATGAATACTAAAATGCTTTTTTAACCGTGAAGTCGTCACTTAATCGGATTGAATTTTTTTGTGGGTGTTAACAGGATACAACTGTACCACCTGTAAAATTTTTTAAATTCTAGGGCTGTTTTTAAAAAAAAAAGTTTTGATCCTGAAAATATAATTTTTTTAAATTTAAATTTATGATAATGTTTATGATTTTAAAATCCGCATCAGTGTATTTTTTTAAATTTAAATTTATGATAATGTTTATGATTTTAAAATCCGCATCAGCATTTAAATTTATGATAATGTTTATGATTTTAAAATCCGTATCAGCTTATATATTTTTTTAAATTCTCCAATTCGTTTGATTTTCAAAAAGAGAAACAACAGGGGTTTTTGACCCGTAAGATGTGAAATTAAGAGGGTTGAAATTTATCTTATTATACGTCCCGGAAAAAACTGTAATTAAAATGTGGTAATTAAAATGTGGTTTTTAAAAAATTCTAAAACTAGGAGTTATTTAAATAAAGCGTAACACATACACAGACAGACAGACACTTAAACAAAAATCTCGTAGCATATTATATAAGTTAAATTATTTTAATATTTTCATGTTAGATTTTTCAGTTTTGCACCGTGAATGAGCCAATTATTGGTGTGTGTAGAAAAAATTGAACAATAAATAATTTATATATTTACTCAAAGGGCCATATGCAATCAATATGCAGTGATTGAAATGTTTCATTCTTAAAATGAACACTAATTTTTTATATTTTAAAAATTTTTAATTAACATCATGTAAAAAACATTAATAATTTTAATTAAAGTTTTCACGATAAACAACCCAGATTACATTTCTTTTACATAAAGAAAATAATCGTGGCATAGAGTTGATAGTTATTTCCAGTTAACACACAAATAATTTCAATCTGGCAAAGTGAGGCCTTCACGGTCAAAAAAGCACTTTAATATTAATTTTTTTTATTTCCAACTATTTTATTAAAATTTTAACAAAAACTTTAAAATAATTAACGGTCCTAGCTAACTAACTTTATCGCATTACAAGTATAAAATTTTGAAAAGATGATAAAATAACGACTAAATTTAATTCAAAAAAAATAAAACCGATAAAACACTAATTATTCTTATTTTCTTTTTTTGATTCATCTTTATTTTCCTTCTAAGTACAATTAGCAACAGAAAACCAATATAACCTTAGCATTATCACTATTTTTATCTTTAGCCTTTAATTGAGCATAATGTTCCGTCATTTGGTCCTTAGTGGGAGGTAGAAACACGGTGGTTCTATTTAGAGTAAAATTTGATTTGATAAATATTACCTTTTTTGAGAAATTATATTCAAAGCGCCCTTTCTCAGAGTGACAAACATTGTAAAATATAGTTGAATTTCAATTTAATATACTTGGATACAATATAAACAACCAATTTATCGCACAATGCCAAAATTAATTGAACATGATGAACCGGATGAAACTTTTTCTGAAAGATTTTCCGCACTTTCCGAAATTTTTCCAAAATCGGTACAAAATGCATTCGTTTACTCTAATGAAAAATTTAAAACAATTTTCAACTTTTCCAAAAACACACTATGGGTGACTACCACAACATTATCGGTTTTAGTTTTACCATT
Organism: Intoshia linei; assembly: GCA_001642005.1. Taxonomy (NCBI): domain Eukaryota; kingdom Metazoa; phylum Orthonectida; family Rhopaluridae; genus Intoshia; species Intoshia linei. Next base: position 25,529 of record LWCA01000471.1, on the reverse strand, counting down.
CGTTGTTTGCAATGAATATGCTGCTGTACATTCCCAACAACGAGATGAAAAAAACAGAGTTTTATTTGGACCAGACGCAAAATGCAACCCAGAAAGACCAAATCTTATGTAAAGTTTATTATTAAAACAATTTTAGTTCTTTAATTATATCATATACATCATTTTTATAGTATGGTTTGAGTGATAAGCATGTAATTAAATTTTCTGGTTGTTCCAACCATTCCGTGTATGATATTTTTGAACTTTTTAAATTTTTCTTGATATTTTCATATTCTTTCATGTCTCTGGTCTAATTTTTTATTATGTCTTATTATTTATTAAATTTAGTACTTTTAATAGCACTTTTGTCATGTTATCAATGTCTTTTAAATATTCCACCATTGATGCATCATTCTTGTAAATGTGTACTGTTTTTATGCATGAATGGCAAGCTAATTGTGTCAATTTCTATAATATTCTTTTTTAATCACCTTGAGCTGCTAATTGACCTTTTGTTAGTCCCACATCCGTACGTAAGATAATGTACATTATAAGTTTTTCCATTTAAATTTTAACAAAGTTTATAATAAAATTAATTTTTTTCTGTTTTCATGGAAATTTCGAATTTATGGTCTTTTTCTCAGACTTGAAAAATATTTTTTTAAACAGTTCCTAAATTTACATTTAAAATTCTTTCCAAAGGTAACGCTAAAAAATAGTTTAGCGACTGCTATCTTAGATATTAAGACTTTGAAAAGTGTAGTGAATTTTCTATTAATTTCGAATTAATGAAAGTAAACCCAATAAAATTACTAAAGATGTACGGATATTTTTTATACATTACGACCAAAATTTTCAAAAATTCTTATCTTAATAAATCTTCAAATTGAGTGTTTTTAACAGACGGTAATATAAAACAATCAAAACGATTTTTTAACAATTTATTATACAGAATTATTAAATTGCAAGTCGCAAAAGTTGAAAGATTGCTAAATAAAAACATTTTAATTTAATGTAAAAAAAATATACCTGATCCGCCAATCACAGCAAAAATAAACCAAAAAATATTGGATTGTCCTTTATCATCTAATTTCTAAAATAATGTACACATCTTTCAGAAAAAGAAACTTATGTCTTATACACAACTAGTTGGCTACGGATCACAACTTTAGAAACGGATTTTTAGATGAATTTTAGCAATATTGAAAAGTATTGTAATAAATATAAAAATGATAATAACAAAGTTTTACTTTTATTAATTTGTTGTTATAGTTTTAATTTAAATTTTAAACAAAATGTATTGAAAATGTGAATTTGAGAATGAAAAATTGCGTAGCAATTAAAAAAATCAGAAGGAATCAATTATATAGATTTCCACCCATATTTCATTATTGAAAATATATATATAGATATTCAATACACATTTTTTTTTGAAATTGTAGGATGATTATTTACTTTTTCGTTTTTAATTTTAATTTAACATTTGAAAAATATTGGTTGATAATATTAAGATACATCAATGAAAGAAAAAATCAATGCATAACTCCTGCAGAAAATGAATTATACTTTTTAATTCTTTATTATATCACTTAATGTAAATGCCAATTGATATTGTGTGATCTTGAAAGAGGGAAAAACCCAAAAACAGCTAAACCAAACATTTTATTTTATTATCAAATTTATTAAAAAGTATATAATAAACTAAAATAATCAAGATCATATTAATATTAATTTAAATACTTTAAACGTGATGCGCAACTCATCGGTACAATTTTGCCGAATTTTAATGCCAACATTATGTTTGTAATACTAATACTAGACTAAATTTTCCTACCTCAAATAAAGATTCCAATTTGTGAAACACCCTAGTATACAGTAGTGCGACCATATTTAATTTGTACTATTTTTTGTTATTAGTAACCATAATAGAATCTCAATAAATGATGATAAATATATAAACAACATTGAATGAAAAATTAAGATGAAAATTATATAATAATGATAGAATCTGTCATATTATTAATGAATAATTGTTGATAATATTTAATTATATTTTTCGCTAGACGCGATTTTAATACATAATGATCTACTAATTTATGGAACATATTGACACAAGTTTTTTTATCTTTATCAAATTTCATAATACTTAGGAATTTATGACATTCTACATGATCATCGTCCTTTTTTTAACATTATTTTGTTATTAGTATTTATTAAAATGTTATAATAAAACAATCAATGAACATTGACATGGAACTACAGTGATCGCTCTCTAAATTGAACACTAACTGCAAAAAAATGGATGGTGTTTATATTTTAGAGATTGAACACTGTTTATTCAAAAAATTACAACAAATTTATGAGAAAAATCACAATAAATTGTGTTCATGTTCAAGAGCGGGAATGTATATTCTTACCATGTATTTAGATACTGTTCAATTTAGGGAGCGACCACTGTATATTTTAAATTTGGTACCGCATCAATTTTACTATACTGAAATATATTAAAAAAAATTTCTATTCATGTTTTTATAATCGCCCCCTGGGGGATATCGCTCACTTTGGGAACCCCTGGTTTAGAATGTAACATTTATGGTAATATCTTTACCAAATTTAAATTTTTTATGAAAAACTGGCAGGCGTTACAAGAAATGTATCCGAAAATATGATTTCATATTTAGTCTATTAAAAAAAATTTCTATAAAACTACCCTAACATTATAAATGGTAAAAAATAAAAAAGTAAAAATTAACCTTTTTTTTATGTACCAGGGAATCTTTTCTGTGACGTTCATTTATCAATCGTATGCGCTGAGTGTTTACCATTATAAGAAAAATTAAAGAATAAACCAAATATTTACGCAGTCTATGGTAATTGACACGTAATCAAACAATAGTTACTGAAAACTATATTTAAATGAAATCTGTTATGTATGGTACATTTCTTTAAGAAATTATTTCTTATTTAGTCGAATAAATTCGTTTAATTAATAATTAATTTAATAATAATAATTAATAAATTTACAAACAACCATATTTCCCTTATTTTGAACATAAGAAAATATTAAGTATACATGAAGTAAATAAGTTTTTTTAAATGTTGTGTAAATAAAGAAAATAATGTGGGACCTACAGTGTAGGTCCAACACTGTATGTAGTGATTGTGATTTCCTGGAAATGTAAAAATATTATATGGAATCTAATCTGTCTAAAGCAGGGGTGGGCGACGATTGAACAATCGGTGGCCAAATTTGTCTAGCGAAAATTCCTAGAGGCCACAACAAAAAATAAAAATAATTGTTATATGTATTTGCATAAATTCTTTTTCTTTTATGTTTATTTTACAAAAAATTGTTGCTTTTAAAATCAGTTTAATAAAGAGATTAAAAATCATTTCCTCAGAAAAGTAATTTATTTTGAACTGTTGAACTTGTTTTTGTATTTAGCTTGTCTTGTCTGTGTGGTTTGTCTTGTTCAAACTTGCTATTTTGCAAAATCAAACTCTCTTCTAAGTGTAGATCTGTGATATTGGTTTGTTGGAAAAATTTTATTTTGGTCATGTGAGAAAATGTAGACTCGCAGCAATAAGTTGTTGAAAAAATTGTTAAAAGCATTGTGAACTGTCAATTAAAATTTTCACTTTTTTGCAAAATTTTTCTGAGAGACCGCAGATGCCCATCCCTGATCTAGAGTCTAGACATTATAATGAATTCTGTCAATAATGAACCAATTTTAGTAAAAATTGAAACATTCTATAGTAAATTTTTCATGAATTCATTATTTTTCGCGATTTTTAAATAATGAATGTGAAAAAAATAACAATATTTATTTATTACCAGGGGTAATTAGGGTTATTAGTATGAATAACCGGTCAAGGTATGGAAAAAAAAATTTGAATTTTTATAAATGCATTTAAAAATGAAATAAAAAGTAGGCCCAGTTTTACAAAACTTTCACCTAAACCCGAAGAGGGTCTCTGTATGGTAGGTTCGGCGTTGGTAGAGCTCCCAAACCAATAAATTCAAATTAAATTCACAAAGTCAAAATTTATAATTTGCAAAATGATAAAGTTAATTTCCATCTGATTCACTTTAATTTAACTAAAAATAACTATAACTAATAAAGTACAACATTAAAAGTCTGAATAATCAAGAAATGCAAGAAAACGAATCAATCGGTGAAATTGTGGTGAAAAATTTATGCGTCGAATTTTTAAAACTATGTGATGTTCAATTGGCAGCAATAGGATACATAACAAGTTCCATGGATTACAAAATGATATTAAAAAGAATAAAAGAAAATGAAACATTTATGTTTAATAAATTACTTCAGAACTTACAATCGTCATCCGAATTTTGTTTACCATCTATAATGAAATGTTTCAATGAATGGGAAACACAAGTATCATTACATTCCGACCGTCAACTGGTAAATGGAATTTATTCCAAATCAGGACACAAGAATTTTGAAATATACCTAGACCTTTTATCATGTATTTTCAATATTGAAATTCTCAAACAATTGAGATTTCACCCCGGTTACGAAGGGATTTTACAAGAGAAAATAAAACTATGTTTTCGGCGATTTCATGAACATTCCAATGACGCAACCTCAGATCAAAATGAGTTTAACTCTGCAACCAATCTATTTGGTCAACTTTTGAGTACAATATCTGAAACTCGTTTTAAAATTGTAGAAAAAATATTTCTAGAACATTTAAGAATTGAACTTGATAAAGTACAATTAAATAATACTCAATTGGTTGTTTCCATTATAATGTCTTTAAAATTTGTTAAAATCAAACTCCAACCTATAGAAGATTTTGAAATGTTTATAGAATTTTTGCACAAATGTGGTAAAATGTTTTTAGAATTGAAACATCGTGACGCAAAGCATGCAATATGTGGAATTTTTGTTGAAATGATGTTACCTGTCATTGAAATTATTCGACACGAAGTCAATGTTGCTTCCTTAAAAAGCCTTGTTAAATATTTATACAATCCAACATTTGAACTTACTTCAAAACGGAAACATTTTTTGGCAGTTTTTCCAATGATTACATGTTTACTTTGTTTGAGTGATGTTGCTTTTTTTATGGAAAATTGGTTTGTCTTTACAAACATTTGTTTAGCTCAAATTAAAAATAGAGATCCTAAAGTGACCAAAGTTTCAATTGAATCGTTGTATCGTTTACTGTGGGTGTACTTGATTAGATGGAAGGGTGAAAACAGTGCAATAACTTTAAATAGATTACAAATTATTTGTTCAACTCTTATACCAAAAAATTCTAAAAATTTGTTCCCCCGTGAATCTCCGTTGAATCTGTTTGTTCGAATTATACATTTTATTGGCATTGAAAATTTAAATTTTGCTATAAAAGAAATTATATATGACTTATTGTGTGTTGGTAGATCTTCTAAATTACTTACTCCGGATAGAATGATTATTGGGATAAGAGCTTTCATGTTAATTTGTGATAGTTTACAACGTGGGGACGTTAAACCCTCTCTACCTAAAGCCAGTATCTACATGTCTTTTACAGAAAAATTGCGAATCAAGAGAACGTACATTACGCGAAATTTTTCAAATAAAATTGCCCAGCAATTGGGAATGGAGTTTACATATCCTACAATTAGAAAGGCTTTTTGTTCCATTATTCGTCAATTGGATATTTTAATCGGAAAACCTTATTCTCAATTAAAAACGGACATTATCAATAAATATAATGAGGAATTGTATAGTGGAGACAAGAATAGTAAACTTTTACTCTTCCATACTTGTATAATGGCTATCCCTCGGTTAATGCCGGGAGGCGATATGCAATTTTGCGAATTGTTGGATATTTTGTCAAGATTGACTTTTCATTATGACGAAGAATTGAGAAAGTTGAGTGTTCAATCATTAAAAAATTTACTTGTTGAAGACAATGCTCATTCGCTTATTCTTATACGTTACACCTCCGTTATAGTTGTGGATTTATTAGATATTAATAAGAATATTTCTATTCAATGCACCAAAATTTTAATTAGATTAATCCAACATTTGAAATTGATTGCAACTAATGAAATTAAAATTACATGTTATTGTAAAATTAATCAACATAAACCCAAGGAAATCAAAAATAAACATAATAGAACGGGCAGTTGTTTAAATGGAGACACCCCAGACAATACAATTGAAATGATTAGAGGGTGTACTTGTTTTATTTTAAAAAATAAACAATTTGATCGAGAAGAATTTTATGAATTGGAAGTTTTTGGGTTGCTTCTTTTATGTAATGATAGTACCGTTATGAGAAAGTTGGGTATAACGGTTTTACGTGAAACGAAACTATTGGTTCAAAGTCTTAACGTAAAAAAAAGCATAAAAAATGAATCCTTTCTGATTGACGAAATGGATAAATCGACAGTAACCATAATGAACCAAATTTTACCACTTGTACCAGTCCATGAACATCGAATTTTCAAAAATATGACACCTAACGATTTTGTTGTAATGATAAACTTGGTTAATAACGTAGTCGTCGATCTCGCAAAAAATAACGTTTTTGATACAGTTTCTGAATGGGATTATTATGCATTTAATTCTACAAATCTAGTACTAACTCAACGTCAAATATCTTTTGTTCATTCACTAGTAAAGCACCAAAAATATACTATCCATGTGAGTATTTCTTCTTCTAATTCTGAAAGTAAAAATAGCACGTCTTTAAACGATGTGAGTAATCAATCTTCTTGCGCAGACGAAACTTTAAATCCTAGTAAAACGTCATACAATTCTTCCAGAATTGAACACGAACCGCAAAATTCTAATCAAAGTAAATCCGATATCTTTAAACTTAAAAATTCTGGTGGTTCAATAATACCTTCAGTTCCAAATATAGAAGAGGGTCTTCAAAAAAGTTCTCCAGTTAAACTTTTCGTGGATTCTGATACAGTATCTCAAGCTTCACCTAGAATAAACCTTGAAAAGGCTAAAAAACCAGTTTACGTTGATTCCAATTACAATTACGAACATTTAAATTTTGCTCCACGTGAAATGTTGTCTTTGAAAATGATTTCTCGAAAAAATGTAAACATTTCAAACACTAATATTGATGTTTACCGTTTATTAAATTGTGAAATATTGGACCCGTGGCTTTACATAATGTCACTTTTTATGGATTTTAAATATGTACGAAGTAAATGTCCTTCTGTAATAAAAATCATGTGGCCTATTGTGATAAACAAGATGAATAATGCATTTAACCATTTGGATACCTCTCTTTTTGAAAAAATGGGCGGTCGATTTTATTCAAGCTTTGTTGAATCTCGTCCATCTTCAATTCTTTCCAGGACATCTAAAAAAATTAACGCAGATAAACTACGTTATTTAAATTTATGGCAAAATTATTGCGTTATGGCGTGTTGTATTGCTCAACCAAATTTTACTACAGACAACGCTCATATTGATTCAAATATTAAAACCCTTAGTGTAGCTTGTAATCCTATTACACTAATCTCTGAAAATGAAATTACGACTGAAAGCCTGGAACCGGCAATAGTAGATAAAGATTCAAAATCCAGTCTAATGTCAGGTATGTATTCGTTGAAATCGGGAATGTGGTACGATGTGTATTATTCCACAAATTTGATAAATACTTCAGAATTTTTGAAAACCATTATTCCGTTATTAAAATGTGAGTTTTCAACAATCAGGGAAACTGTGCTAGTGGCTCTTACTCACATTTCCTTGCATAGTTTTAACGAAATTGTTAATGAATTACACTCAATGATGAGGGATGTAGTTGATATGAGATCTGATAATGTGCGTAGGCGTAGGAGAAAAGATGTACAGCGACTCGTTTTATTGAGATTGTTTGTATCCATGATTGAAGGTAATACCAACGCCAATAAATTATCAGAAGTTTACGTGACAAATAATGGATTAAACAAAATTTGTACCGAGTTTATTGAAGGATTATTAAATTATTTTTTGTGCGATTCGGAAAGAGAACACGTGTCTAATCAACACACTCTTATCCTTTATTGTAAATACATTTCAATTCTTTTTAACCATATTCCTATTGATTTGAGACGAGGTTTAATTAAAGAAAATTTGAAACATAAATTATTCAATTTTTTCTTAAATTGTTACAAACGACTGGTTAATTCCGATTCAGATAAATACAAGGACAAATTATACAAAAGTGCTTTAATTGAATATATGGTAAAAGTGATTTTTTCCATAATTTGTTGTGGACCCGTGGAAGGTAAAACCATTACAGTTGGAGTAATTGTAAAATTATTTGAATCACTTGTATCAGATGCTTATTATTTAATTGAAAAAAATGAGTTTTTTTCAAAGTTTTTACACAACCTTATGCACCTCAATAAATCTCAAGAATTGAATAATTGGTTTTTTAAAACATGTTACGGTGGTCCAATAATTCTTTCAAATTTGATTTTTATCAATTTAATGAACAAACCTAAAACAAATTGGAAATTGCCAGAAATGATTTCTTATTTAATGTTGACTATTCATTTTTATGATTCCATTCATCTCAATATTCAAACTATCGCTAGATATAATTACACTTGTATATATTTAAAATATTTTGAAAATACGTACTGTCAAAATAAATTGGTTAAACTCGACAGTTCGCTAGCGATTAAATCTATTAATGATTCGGATTGTCAAGAATTTCATAATGCTGCAATCGAAAAAGTTTCTACTTTAATGAAAAAACCGTCAAATTTTACTCCTCCAGCACAACACATGAACTTGATGCTTACAAGTCAACCTTCCGAATTTTTAAATAAATTTCACTCAAATATGATAATTTTATTCATGTCTGAAATTTTCGAAAGATTGGAAAAAGCGTCTACTAGTTCTAAAATTATTTTATTGGACATTTTGAAACCCTGGTTGAAAATATCGCTGACAAGTATTTTTGATTCTACTTTGTATAGTGGTACAAATGAATTGGAAAATTGTTTAAAAAAAAAGAGTCAAGATAACGTGTCAGACAAAAGTACTGATATTGTTCAAATTTTTCATTCTAGTAGAGCTAGTCATTATATTTTAAATAATTTGTTATACTGTACCGTCAAATTCCACCATTTGGTTCCGTCTTCAATTCGAAAACTTTGGCTCAAATTGGCCATGTTTGATAATGTTGCAATTATTATTGATTTTTTGTTGATTAATGTTTCCATTTGTCCGTCCATGTTTTTTGAATCTGGTCAATTCGTAGTTTCGTATATCGCTGAAATTGATTACACCAATATTATGAATATTATTTCAAATAAAATTAAAATTATTGAATACAATGATTACACTTTTCGAATAACGGAAGCTTTCCCTCATATACAATGCACTATAAACATAAATGAAACTAAAACAGAAAGTGATAATAAAGATGATGTACATTCAGATTTCTTTCAAATTCCAACCGGAACTCCTAGAGATTGCATTCACACAAAAAGTCATAATAATTTCAATGAAATGTGGGTTACAACCAGTGTTTCTACGATTGAACAAAGTGACGATTTGAAAAATGGATTTAAACTCAACTTGAAATTACCGCTAGAACGTATTTTTAATTTACCAATTATTAACATGATTATAAAATCGTGTGGTCAAAGTTTTGTGTGTAGAAGACACGATATTGCTGCTTTTCTTTTGATTAGATTAATTTCTCTTCCAAATTCAATTGATTGGTGTGCATATATTCCACTTTTGTTTCATAAATGTTTTACTGAATTGGATAGTTGTTTCAAGTTTATTTATGACAATTATCGTATTCTCTTGATTACTCTTTTAATTCGTCTCTTTAATACCAACGATTATGCTCAAAATGTCTATAAACTTTTAGAATTTTATAAAAAGTATCAATCAAATGATTGTGATTTGGCTTTCAAACCTACTACGGACATGTTTTCATCTGATCCAGAAGTGGAATGTGAACATTCAGAATTAATTTTACTTGTAATTGAATTTTTATATGGTGCCAAAGAGGTTCAAATGTGGAAATATGAAGATCAGTATCCGTGGATGTTTTTAACTGGTTCAACTGAAACTGGTGACATTTTTATGGAAAAAATTAAGAGTACTCACAAAATGAATCTTTTTAAATGTAAAATTTTACAAATTATGCGCATGTGTGTTCCAAATTATGAAGAGTTTTTGAGTGCTTGGTCAGATATTGCATTATATTTTTCGTTCAATTCTCCCTCTAGACATGTTGCTTGTAGATCCTGGCAAATTGTGCGTTCTCTCAATTCTCCTTTAACTGAAAAATCATTTTTCGACATTTTAGCTAGGCTCATTGAAACTGTTTCAGACGATAATGTCGAAATGCAAGGTTATGTTTTAGAAATTATGCAGACTCTTAATTTTATTTTAAATAGATTGATATTTTATGTAGAATCTTCTTGTAAAATGTCGACATGTAAAGCCAAAGTGGATGAATACAAAATTATTAACAATTTCATCAAATCTGATGATGATTGTAGTGCAATAATTTGTCAAATGTTTTGGTTGGTCGCTATTCTTTTAGATTCAGACTATGAAACTGAATTTTGTCATGCAACTGCTTTAATGTGCTTGGTTTTGGAAAAATTTCCATTGTTATCAAACTATCACATATCCTCCAGAATTGAAACTATATATAAGCATATATCGTGGTTTGATTTTCCAGGAATTATGGACCTGGCTATAAATGGTCTTACGTCACATGTTACTTATTTATCAGCATGGAATTTACTTTCTGTTATTGTCAACAATTTAGAATCTGTCATTATTCACAAACAACGTATCCACGGGATTTGGGAACTCATTTTTTATTTGTTGCCTTATATGGTTTTGATGTACGAAGCTCCAAGTGAACTGTGTAGAAAAACTGCTCGTGATATTGCTACGGCGTGTAGTGTTATAGATTTACCTCAAATGGAAAATTTAGCTTCTATTATGCAAATGTACGCGTCTCTTAATTTTCAAAAAGATTCTTCTCAATGGATTAGGTGTGTAATCAAGTATGTCGTCGCAGATAATTTTGAAAAGTTTTCCAGGGTTTTGTTGATTCTTTCTCAGTTACTTAAAAAATCACCAAATTTTATAATTCAATCCTTGTTGAATATAATTCATGCCATTTTTGTTCAAATTGATTTGAATGATAAATGTAAAGATGCAATTGGAGTTTTGTTTTATTCAGTCAAAATTCACCTTAATGGGAATTATCATGATACCGTTTCTAAAATTATATCAGTTTGTGTTTCTAAATCGGCCCGTTTTATTCTTTCTCCAAATAGACGTTCTGGTAACACTTCATGGTTCTTTTCAGGGATTTTTAACAAAGAGTTACCTGGTCGAACTATTCAGTTTAATGTTCAAGTTAAAGGTGCGGGACCCGAAGCACTAATTCAATCTCAATTAAATGAAAAGGAAAAGGAAAAAGATGACGTGGACATTGAATGTGAAACTATGAATGATAATATTAATGATGCCAAAGTAGAGGAATTTGAAGTTGAAGAAATTGATTTGAATCAAACTTTGATTCAAAATGATAAAGAGTCCAGTTTACCCAAAGGATTATACCTCAAATCATGGCAGAAAAATGAAAATTCTCAAATCAAATTGAGGCAACGACTTATTGCGTTTATGACTTCATGTGGTCAAAGTGTCAATTTGTTTCGTACTCCGTCCGCTATATTTAGTTATGTTAGTGATACTCCTACCAGTGTTACTCATGATATCCGAAATAGTGTTTATTCCAGTTCTGATGAACTTTCCATTAATGATGTCAATATTGATAACAAAAAGGATCACAGAAAAATGGAAGATAAATTTCCCGTTTTCAACAATTTTGGATTTTTAGAATTTGAGGAGGGGTATGATAAGGTAATTTTTTCGAAAATCAAAAAAGTCTTTGACGATACCGGCAGAATTCTGATCTAGACACTTAGTCAAATGCCATTCGGGCCGTTATCCAGTTGATTGATTATAGTATGAGTTTTTGGATAAAATTACTGCTGCTTTTTTTAAATTTCAAAAGGTAATTATAATCAAAGAGATTGATTAATTTTTCTTAAATTGTGTGCCGTCTAAGATTTGGAAGGGGCCGCGATATTTTTTATTTATCACTATTTAAATTTAATTTGAGTTCTCAACTGATCCTATCTGACACAATATTCATCAAAATTATGAAAAAATGTTTAAACCAATGATTCCAGATTGAGGTCCCTGGACTTCTTTCTGGTTTCTGGTTTCTGGGATGTACAAAACTATATGACTGGGTCCGTGAGATTCAAATAAAATGTTCAAAAAAATTTATTAACTTTTGATTATTTTTATAGAATTTATAGTATTTATTACAGAGTCACTCTATCAGAGTAGCCAGATGTTGGGAATTTATCCCAAACCTAGATGATCGCTACAGTATTATTTAAAAAATACCAATTTTATCCCACCATTAATTAAATTTAATAAAAAATACCGTTTCAAACCCTCTCTGAAAAATCCACTTAATAAATCCCTAAATAAAACCTCCAATTTTATCAACCCTTAAGGTATAAAGGAAAAATATTTTTTTTTCAATATTTTTTTGAAAAATCCGATTATACCCAATCTTATGAGAAAAACCTCTTATTCCAACCCCAAAATAAAACCTCCATTTTAACTAACCCTTAAGGCTTAAAGGAAAATCCCCTTTTTGCAATTTTTTTTTGAAAAACACGATTTTACCAACGCTTAAGGAAAATATCCTCTTTTTCCAAGATTTTACCAAATCTAACATAATTTTATCAAAAACCTTTAATTTTTTGATAAATGTTTTATATTTCATGTTTCTTTTGGATCCAAAAAAATAAATATTTTCAAATGGGGGTCCATACTACTCTTCAACTTTTGTAAATGGTACTGAGTTTTACTTAGTTTAGTTAGTTTTACTTTTACTGAGTTATTGAATTTTTTTGTACTGAGTTTTTAAAAATTATTAATTTTTCCAATCAGATGGGTTTTTCAATTAATGCATTGGAAAATTGCATTAAATAAATGATTAAATTATCAATACCCTCAACGAACGCATCAGTTGAAAGATTATTTTTTGCGGTGGGGTTATTCACGTCTATTCGTAGAACTAGGAATACGCCAGAATTAATTTAAACTGAATTTTAAAATACAATAAAAACTTAATGTCTACAAAAAATAATTTATAACTAGGGCGGGTTTTTTTTAACCTATAAAATATAAAAATTGTAACTTATGAAAAAAATTATGTAACTTTATTAACCTATAAAAATTTTATAATTACAAAAATATAAACTTCAAATTGGCAAATGTAAATTTCTATTTTGCAATATATATTTTTTCAGTTTGACTTTTAGGAAATTTTAGTATTCTAATAATAATACTATATTAATCTATGTCATATAAATAATATAAAATTAAAATGACTTTGCGATTTAGCTTAAATCGCAAGTGAATGTAGATAATTTTTGATATAACGATATTTATATTTTAAAAAAATTTACTTTAAAATCACTTGTTTTACTATGTAAATTTATTAACTTTTAAAATAAAAATGTAACTATTGTAACTTTATTACCTTTTGGCCGCCCTATTATAATCTATTTTTTGTTAATAAAAAATTTCGTTATATACCTTTAATGATACTAGTTTCTTATAAAATTCGGATATTATCTTACTCTAAATATCAGTTATTTATTTATTATAAATAATGTAATTTATTGCTTATTTCCTTCATAAATCAGCAACATTAATTTTTTAAAGTACTTTTACTAAAATTGGAAAAAAAATACTTACTGAGTATTAAAAAAAAAAAATTTTTACTCAATTTTTATTTTGTAAAACTAAGTTGAACACACTAGTCCGTTCATTATTTTAATCGGGAACTACTGCAGTGCACTGGTTTAAAGACTTATTTTTGGACTAAAATTATTTTTAAAGTGGGGCTATTTAAAAAGTGGCTAATATCACAAAAATTGTTAAAATTCCTTAAAAACTAAGGACTGTAAACGTGAATTTCTTTACATGTTTGAAGTTTGAAAACGGAAAAATCTCTATGTAATCGAATATTGTAACACAGTGGTTTTCACCTTTTTCATATTCGTATTCGTTCCTTACGGTATTTTTTTCCAATTTTTTTTATCAATGCCCCTTTTAGGTTATTTTGAAATTTATGTATTTAAGTACAATGTACAGTGTTTCTAACTATATGCCTAGGCTTATGTATAAATATCATAATTAACAAATTGGTTAACAGTAGAAAATTTTCGATTTCGAACCATTATTGAAATAATTTAATACCTTGTCTAATTTAGTTAATAATGTTAATTTTAGAATCAAATGCCGTTCGATTGGGCTGTTTGTCGTTCCTCACGATCTCCTGACACGCGTCCAAATTCTGCTACAGATCATGTAGCAATTGAGTCAGAACAATCTGACGAAGAGACGAGCAGTGTAACAACTGTTCAAGTTAACCCTTCTCGTGAAGATATTACATCAGACGCAGTGAGTTGTTTATCATTATCCAACACAAAGATACGAACCAGACATTTTTCTGAAAATAATAAATCATACGAAGAATGGCAATCTGCACCAATCCGTTCTTTTTCTAGTAATAATATCGACAATACTACTGTTGTCAGCTGGTTTGGAAAGATGAACCAAATTAATAAATCAAAAAGTATAAACCAAATTTCCACTCTAAAAAACATGAATATTTCACCTTTTTTAATCAAAATTATATCAAATATTTATACTCCAGCATTCAAAGAATTGAGAGACAATATTGGAACTTTTATATCTCTTAGTGTTAAAAGTGATGGTATGGACGCAAAAATGTTTTCTATAATGATTGATTCTTTTTTCATTTACTTTGAGGTATTTATATTTATAATAGACGTCTTGCATATCGGCAGTATTTTTGGTATCGACTACTAATCAAATTCACAAAACGCATTTTTTTTTTATTTGTAATGTACAATGTACATCATTGCGGTTTGATACCATTCAGATCCTTAGTGTTGTAAATATTGTTAATTTGACATTTATAGGAAAGTAAAGAATCTATAAGTAGAATATGGGAAAGGATTGCAACAAAAATACCGTCAAATGGAAAATTTAATTTATTAAAGGAATCACGTTTTCATTTTAATTTAATTATTTTAAAAACAATTTAGAATCAAATATTATAAATCTATTGAAACGCGTTCAACCTTCATATCTATTTCTTTCATCGATTTCTGTTTTTATCTTTTTATTTAAATATATAATATTTAGACGTCAGATGTTACTAAAAATTTAGACGTGAAAGAATTGCTTTTTGACGTCGATAATTGTATATCTACTTTGAACAATACGTTATTATCCATTAGCCAAGTATGTTTATTTACCGTTTTATTAGTTCATTATTTTTGTATATTTTATTTAATTTACAAAATATTTTTCTAATTTATTGGAACCAATTGATTTACGTTGTATATATATATACATGTATTTATTTTTATGGGCAACTCCAGCAAAAATTTAAAAAAAATATGAAAAATTTAAAAAGATTATTTGCGTGGCAACAAAAGTATTGTGCCGTAAATTGTTTACTTTTTATTAGGCCAATACTTTGACACCTTTATCAGATTGTGACAACTATTTTCAAAACCTTTTCAACCCAAGTATTTTGAGTTCCCCATATTCAGAATAACTTTTTTAGGGTAATACAGATTATTTTAAACTTATTTTGTTAGAATTGGTCCAACATGTTATTCAAATTAACAAAGCAGGATACGAAGGAAATTATACCAATTTTTGAAAATGTTTGCAATTTAACATATGAATTATGTCAAGTTTTTGTATCATATGATTCACTTTACGATTATGTTTATCATTTTTATGTAAATACGTCCAATGAGGTAATATATTTATTTTACATGTACTACTAGTTGCCTGTTATGTACTACGTACAAACAGCGTCTAATTCAAGTATACCATCTTTTCCGATCCATCTTTTGTTTTCATTTTTAAAAAAGGGTAATCTGGGTTTTTGATCGTCAAAATTACCTTTTTTGAGGTTACCATTTATGAATCACTCCAGAATTTATATTGTATAAAATTATAAGACTTTTTTAATTTTTACAAAAAAGGGTTATTTGTGGTTTTGGTCGTGAAGATGTAAGATTTTAAAATTGAAAATTATCATAATATTGATGAATTTAAAACTTTTTATTAGACTGTATTTTTTATAATTCTAGGACTAGTTTGAATTTAAAAACAAAGGACCCTGGGGGTTTTTAACCTTGAAGGACTTAAATTCTGAAATTGAAATTTGCGATAAAACATCACTCTGGAAAAACTGTTATAAGAATATGGAATTTGTTAAACTGTCGACTCCCCTTACTTTCTTAAACTGGAACAAATAAATATATAATAAACAGACATACATTTTTAACGATTTTATTTATATAAGTAAGGATTATGTCTAATATTTTGACAATCCATTAAATGTACGTGGTTTTAGTGTGAAGACGTATCATCTGTGCTCTCTAATGTAGAAAATGTTTATAAAGTTGCAAAAAGTAACTTGTCGAAAGGTCGAGCATATAAAATATTTGGAGGCGCACTGTCTAAAATACAAATTAACAATCTAATTTCTGATTATAAGATTAAAATGTATGATTTATTTTTATCAATTATATTCTATTTTATTTTATTTATTAATAGAAAAAATCTTTTATCAAAGTATAATATAAATCGGAATTGCATAACTGATAATTTAAATCATATTTACATTAAATTATTATATGATTGTCTAATCAAATCCATTTACCATGGCAAAATTAATGGTAATTTTAATGTTATAATTTATTGACATTCAGTCAATTAATATACACATTATTCTTTTAAAAGGTCATTGGAAGGGTTAGAGAGGTTGCAAAAAATTATTTTACTGTATTTGTAAAATAATATTAGATTGTAAAATGGCAATATGGGTTTTTGACACTATCAGTGTTATATACTTCATATCTAGTAGTTGGAAAATATAAAAATGCTAAAAAATTTCAAATATTACCACAAGCATAGTGTTAATCTGGGATAAATTTATTATCTCACATCATATATTTGGTCTTGAAAAACTCTTAGAATTTGCGTTTTTAAATAACCGGGAACGCACACAAACATTTAAATTTATAAATGTAGGGTATGCAGCTAGGTAAGGAATTTTTTTGAACCAATCTTTCAAGGGGGTTTTTAGGATTTTTTTTTGAATCAAACTTTCAAAGGGGTTTTTAAGAAATTAAGAATCAAATTTTTGTCCCAAAATTATCTTCAAAATGTTAAAAAATTAGAAGATACAAAGTTCCCATAAAAAACTTATCAAATTTGGTTTAAAAGGTTCAAAAAAAATATTATACACTGTATATAACTATTATTTTACTGATAAAAAATCATTTCGTTTTGTGTCCATAATATGGACTCCATATGTTAAATTCACTAATAACTTATAACACTATGCGTGTTGGTAATATTTGTAATTTGTTAGCATTTCTTTGTTTTCCAACTACTGTATATGAAGTACAGTATTCTCTCCAGAGTTCTCCAACTCTATAACTCGCCATTAATTTACAATGTAAACTAAAAGTTTTAAAACCATTTTTCAAAATAAGTTAAATTATTTTGTATTAAATTTTACAATTTACATTTTATTGCAATTTAACCTTTAATTTAAAGGTTTTACCTACTGTTTCTATAGTTTTAAATTCCCTATCTATACCATTTCACTATCCATATGATGGTAATTACAACCGATGTGATAATAGCTAAATTCAAAATGGAATAACGATTGTCAAGGTGATAACAATTACAAGCCATGTGATAGCAATTACTTTTAATATGATTATAGTTAAATGCAATGTGATAATGGGGTTTATTCAAAAAATCTTACATAAATATAANTTCCACTTTAAAAAATTTTCTTCGAGATCCCACCGACGTCGAATCTCGGATACGATATGTTTGGCACTGGTAATTTGTTTATCATATATGTATAAGTATGTTTGAAATGAAATGAATATATTTTTTTAATTACGACATAGCAGCTACAACTTCAAAATAAATGTAAAATTTTTAATTTAATTTAAATTTTAAGGAAAAATATATAATAAATTCATACCAGTGTTACATTAGTGACATGTTCAGGATTAAAACGATTTTTAAGAAAAATTATATGGTTCACATACATTTTTTTTACAAGTGGTTCACCGTGGAAAAAGTTTGGGAACCACTGTTCCATATGATGATGTGGACCAAGAGAATTTTATAATAAACAACATTATTAACAAGGAAGGTATAGTAATTGGTTCCAATACTGATGAAAATTCTGCTTCTAAAGAATCTGACCATATATCCTCAACACATTGAATTACGTACGTTGAGGCAATTATGCTTATTCATAACTTCGAAATTTTTTTTACCGAAATCATTCCTGAAAAAATTAGTGAAATATTTGCTATAAAATAAATTATATATACGAATTTAAAAAAAGAAGAACCCTCAAACATTAATTATATGATTAGGAAGTAATACAATTTATAATTTAATGTTTCCTTATTTGATTCTATTTTTTTAATAGTGAACATGACAATTTTTGAAATTTTAATGTTCCTTTGACTTAAGTTTGACTCTACTTCATAACCATTAAATTTTACTTAAATACATTGCCTTTAAATTTCTTCATAAAAAAATATTAAAAATGTCTTTTTCTATTTTATATTAGAGATTAAACGTATTTGTGAATATTTTTTTGAAATTTAATTAATATAATATGTTAATTAACATATATGCATTTAATTATAAAAAAATATTAATAATAATATAATAATAAATTCTCACTTTGAATTTAGTTGNTTACTGATAAAAAATCATTTCGTTTTGTGTCCATAATATGGACTCCATATGTTAAATTCACTAATAACTTATAACACTATGCGTGTTGGTAATATTTGTAATTTGTTAGCATTTCTTTGTTTTCCAACTACTGTATATGAAGTACAGTATTCTCTCCAGAGTTCTCCAACTCTATAACTCGCCATTAATTTACAATGTAAACTAAAAGTTTTAAAACCATTTTTCAAAATAAGTTAAATTATTTTGTATTAAATTTTACAATTTACATTTTATTGCAATTTAACCTTTAATTTAAAGGTTTTACCTACTGTTTCTATAGTTTTAAATTCCCTATCTATACCATTTCACTATCCATATGATGGTAATTACAACCGATGTGATAATAGCTAAATTCAAAATGGAATAACGATTGTCAAGGTGATAACAATTACAAGCCATGTGATAGCAATTACTTTTAATATGATTATAGTTAAATGCAATGTGATAATGGGGTTTATTCAAAAAATCTTACATAAATATAAACAGAAACTTCGTTACAACTAATTAAAATTATAACAAGTATTATATGGGCCAAAATTTCTATTTTTTACGTCAGTATTGAGTCATATTTAAAAATCATAAAATTTATAATTTCATATTTTTCCTTATTTGATTCTATTTTTTTAATAGTGAACATGAGAATTTTTGAAATTTTGTATTCCTTAGACTTGAGTCTTGACTCCACTTCATAACCATTANATTAAAAATGTTATTTTTATATATTATATTCGAAATTAAACGTATTTGTGAATATTTTTTTGAAATTTAATTAATATAATATGTTAATTAACATATATATGCACTTAATTATAAAAAACATTAATAAAAATATAATAATAAATTACACTAAGAATTTAGTTGAAATTTTTCCTCTCATTTTGAATGTAATTATTCTTACATTGATAATAGCTATTTTTACTTTGAAAAAAAAAAGTAAATTTTTTTTTTTTAATTTATTTAATTTGTGAATATTCTTACTTGGAATGTAAATATGATATCTTTCAAAATGAATTTATATTTTTATTTCGAAACTATATTATAATTAAATGAACCTGCAAAGAACATACGGATATTTTTAACAATTTAAACTAAGAAAATTCGAATATTGTTCTTAAATATACAGTATATATTATACACCTTAAACGTAAAAAAATATATTATAGGTAGTGCGATTCAACCATATTACATTTCCTGTTAATTACAATTTAATTTTTGGTCAAAATATGCCAGAAACCCTTAATAATTTGATTATCACTTTAAATATAGCAATGATCACATTGAAACTTGCTATTATCACATTGCTTGTGGTTATTTTATCGTCTTGCAAAATGTTATCATATTGAATTTAGTTATTATCACTTCGGTTGTAATTATTATAATATTGATAGTGAAATGGTAGTCTTGATTAAACTAAAAAAATGGGATACAAAATTGTTTAAGTTAATTTTGACTTACAAAACATTGACATTTAAAAAAGTTGAATATTTTTTTAAATGCTCAATTTATAAAAATGATGCTACCATTTTAGAAAAAATTCGGAGACCCGAAATGGTTCGGTTCTGTAAATAAAAATATATAATTTTTACATTATATTGTTGTGTTTGTAGTTAATAAATACCGAAAGCTCTTCAACAGAGGAAATGGGTTGAGCAGCACATGTAATAATTCTTCCATCTTCATATTTAATACAACTTGTAGTTTCATTAATTTCAGAGTTTATCATTTTTTATTATCGCAAATTGTAATTTAAATACAAATGCAGTTCGATTTATATTGTCAAAATTTAAATTGATGTGACATGTTTGTGACATGTTGACATGTCGTGAATTGACTCGCGGGTCACCACTATAGTCCAGTCACTGGACTGAATGTTAACTAAACAATTGTATCGAGACATAAAAGAACATTTAATAATAATATTGAGTGTAATAAGTGTAATGCTTCCAAACATCAAAAGCACAATAGATTTGTGAATTGAAAGTTGTTGAATCAACTGTGGCAAATTGATATAATGGAACCGTTAAGTGAAACTGATAATTTAAATAAATATCCTTACTTAAATAATATGCTACGCAATATATGTTTGTGTGTGTGTTTTCCACTTTTTTTCAATAACTACCAATCTTAGAATTTTATAAAGTCTACATTTCAATTACAGTTTTTTCTGGGGTAATGATAGGATAAATTTCAAATTCACAGCTTACGGGTCAAAAACCTCAATTGTCCTTTTTTTTTAAAAATCAAACTAGTTAGAGAGTTAAAAAAATATATACGCTGATACGAATTTTAAAACCATAAACATTATCATAAATTTAAACTTAAAAAAATTATATCTTCATGGCCAAAACCACAAATTACCCTTTTTTATGAAAACAGCTTCAGAATTTAAAAAAATTACAGGTAGTACAGTTATATCCTGTTAACATACATAAAAAAATTTAATCCGAACAAGTGATAACTTCACGGTCAAAAAAGCATTTTAGTATTCATATATTTTTTTTTCGAAATATTTTATTAAAACAAAAAATGTGAAATAATTAACTGTCCGAAAATTAAAAAAAAAGAAGATTATTCTGATAGAGCTTATTCCAATTGATATAAATACAAAAGTTCAACCCGAGAAATCTCGCATTCCCGATGAAAAATAATTTTTAATATATTATCAACAATATTTTTCAAATATTTCGATAAAAAAATATAAAAAAAAATTGAAAATGTAAATATTGATCCTACAATGTTTCAAAATGCAATTTCAAAAAAGTGTGTATTGAACCTCTACACATTTCCAATAAAGAAATATGGGTGAAAATCTATATAATTCATTCCTTCGCAATTTTTAAATTCTTATTTTCAAAACATTTTGTTTAAATTGTATATTTTGAACCAAAAAACGAAAGTTAATCGATTAAAAAATTCTAGTTTATGTTCTGCCCTAAAATATAAGACAGGGTTTTCAACTGCTGCGCGATAGTATGTTTAGAGAAAAATCAAAAATGAGCTATAAACCATTTCACAATGGGTTATTTACATCCGATTGTTTTTATTTTCGAATTCTATAAATAAATATTGTGGCTATACAGATCATATTTTCAACATTGATGAAACAACTACACTTGAAGACTTTAAATATAAGAAATATACGATTGACAGGTACTTAGTTTCGTATTATAAAATATTTACAAGATGTATTACTGTATTAACATATACAAATTAATTTATTTTCCAATTTCCTCATTATATTTATATCATTATCTTTGTGAAGATTCTAAAATAAATAATAATTATCAATATTTAATAAATTTTTTCAAATAATACAAAAGATCTTGCTTATTGCATTCATTAATTTCATATTTGGATACTTTGTCAATACCCTGAATGTTTCTCCAAGCCTGGGTAAATACATTGTAGTTAATATCATGCCATGATTTAAAGCATTATCAAGGCACATTCTGAGAGTCTATTTTTTCATGACTGCAGTTACACGCCATGAAATAATAGTTTTGATGAAATTTTGATTGTATCGACATTTAAACGACTTAATTATACCCTGGTTTTGCGGTTGTATTTGGAGGAGTGTATAATACAGCCATGTTATCAGAAAATAAAAATTGCACAGGTGGATGGGCAGGACATTGATTTACTAATAATAGGATTTTGCAATTGTTATCCAATCCCATGGAGGTACAATGAGCCTTGGAGTCAGGCACAAAATGATTGAAGAATCAATATGTAAAGATTCACGATCTTGTTAGTCATGTTTGCAATGAATATGGTCAATACAGAGATTCCATCGTATACAAAAATTTGATTAATATTTTGTTTAAATTAACGTTTAAGTTCGAAATCAATTTTTTTTTAATATTTTATTTATATTTTAATTGTTAATAATACAATGAATGCTGTCAAGTATGATCAATTTTGTAAACATGTAACATGTAAACATAAAAAATCGATCAAATTTTGTTTTATCTGTAGAGCGTACATTTTGAAGAGTAAAAAAAATATTCAATACATTCTCTTGGATTTAACCAGAAATTGGTATTATTGTATAAACAAATTGTGACATCAAGTGAATAGGGGATTCCACAATTTTGTTGTACATATTTGTTTGCACATTTTGAACATGTCACACTGATATGAGTAATATGATACAACGATATGACAGTACAAAATCATGGGTAAAGCCCATTGTAGACACACAATGTCATTTTTGTAAATCAAAGCCTAATTTATTTTCAAAAAAAAGTAAAAACATTAAACCTACAAAAAATTTAAATATCACTTCTGTATCCGTCAATGAATCATCTCTAGATATCATTGACTCTATATCTTACCCTCCTTTTCATATTCACAGCCCCAAAAAATTGTAAAATAAACTTTTATTTTGATTTTGTATCCATGATACCAATTTTGAGAAATTAATAAATCATTAATTAAAACTAAACTAAACAAAACTACGTGATAGAAACTACTCAAATCTTGTTACTATAAGTGGAAGGCTACGCTTATCACACAGATATTTCACAGTTCAAAAATGTTGCACTATGTTATATATATATTGACCCAGCTGGATTTTGAGGAAGTATAATACACAGATAGATCATAAGTTATGATTCATAACCTTTGAAACATATAGGGTTTCTACTTTTACCGACAACCATTAACTTTTGCTTATCAGTGGCGTCCATATTTGATGTGTTGAAATGGTGGTGGATGTATTGAAAAAATAAATCTAAATCGAGTTATATTAGAAACAATATAAATTACTTCAAAATTATATTTCATTTCCCAAATTGTATTTGAGTAGAATGTATTCAGCCAAATTCTCTGCTTTGAAATTTCTTCCTTTAGCATTGATTTTATGCAAAATTGAAAAACTCCTTTCTACACTAATCGACGTAGATTGGCACATAAGAAGCTTTGTATATTGGCTGGGTGTTATATCTTCTCTTGTGAAATTTTCAATGCTCTTGGTGTCACTGCTCTCTAGTCTTTTATCAAGGTAAATTTTGATATTTGCTGGATCCTTTTTAAAGTTTAAATTGTTTAAACTATCCAAAGCATCAGAGATTGTGTAATGTACTGTGCAAAATTCTGTAATTAAAATATGTAAAAAGTGATAATTGTACATTCTTTCAACCAATCACCAAATCTGGTTTTGAAATATGTGCGAGATAGAGAGATGGTGGTAAATGCTTTTTTCCGAGTGTCGCATTTGGAAAAAGCCAAATTCATGCAAACGACAAGGTTAGATGCATTGGTATAGTATTTCGATATTATATTATGGTATAAGTGAAGAATGCAAGTGACATGAAACAAATTTGAAAATTTAAATCTTTCACCATTGTCGGATTCAAATGTTTCACTCTTAAGTTTTGAACCTCCAACTTTCATATAAGACGCGGCATCGGTTAACAATATAATAAAATTTTACAAATAACAAATATTACATGTCAATTACACATACAATGTGTGTATAATGACTAGGGCAAGTAAAAGTTAATAAAGTGAATTTTTTATATGTTAATTAGCATGATCATACCAATATTATGTTTATTAATTAGCTAATTAAAATTTTATAATGTTAATAAAGTAATTTTTTTTGAAAATGAAAATAAACACTATTTCAGTCTAAAAGTTTCACTTTTACAGGAAAAATTTTAATCATCGCGAAATGATGTAACATTCATTTAGCATGCCAAAAACTACAAAATCTCCTCATTTTAAAATGAACAACATAATGAATGTATCTTAATGAATTCAAGAGAACTGATAATTTACTTAGTTGTATAAATTGCAATTGCAGTTTTCTATGAAAAAATGCACTTTATTAAAGTTCACAGAAACACAAAAAAACACAAATTGTCAAACGATACTCCTCCTCTACCTAAATTTTTAAAAATGTCTCATGATTTTACTGACCCAATTTTGGAGGCATTTATATCTGCGGATATTCCACTCTATAAACTCAACAACCCTAAAATTAAGGCCTTATTTAATGATTTAATAATAAATCGCGCTAAAGCGGCTGTCAACTAACTTGGATTAGACAATGCTTTGATTCAAATATGTACATATTTATCTCTGTTAGATGTAATAGAAATGGCTCAAGAATCGTCATTTAGCATAGAAAAGGCCTACAATGTATTATGTAATTTGTCCTTTGATTCGGATCCCTGCAGCATAAAGGATTATATTAATAAACGTCTAACGAAAAACAACATATATGCCATTATGAATAATTTAGATTCAAACAAATCCCCAATATTATGTCATTCTCTAAGGAACGCTCCTTCTACATCCGTCAGCGTAGAAAGAAGTTTTAGTCTGTTAAAAAAAATGGTAACTAAACAGAGACCATTCACACCTGAAAATATAAAAAATTACATAATTTTGTATCACAATAATAAATACTCTATTAATTATCCATTTGCATAGTTTAATTTTCTTCATTTAAATTAATATTTGGTATATTGAGTATATCTGAATATTGAGTATGAAGGACATTCTTGAAGGTAAACAATAAAAATTTATTTTTTTTAAAGAAAAAAATTTCAGTAAATATTTTGAATTTTCAAATGGTACGAAATAAAAACAGATAAAAAATACTTG